>VZTG01008184.1:317992-405938 GCA_013397845.1 Melanocharis versteri | reverse complement strand
AAGAAAAAAAAGGAAAAAAAAAGAGAGAGACAGAAAAAAAAGACAAAATGAGAAGGAAAAGAAAAGGCTTGTCAGTTAAATGTTGTATACCAGCTCATGTTCACTAGTGAAGGTTCATGCAGAACAAATGAAACACATCTAGACAGCACAGCACATAGTCCTAGTTCTCCTTTGATTTTGCTGTGCTCTTGTGCTCTAAGATATAATTATCTTTTTTTGTGGCCTCTAAATTTCACAGTGTCTAAAGTGAAGACTGCACTACAACACAGGAGAAAGGTATTTTACAACATAAACCCAAAGGTGTTCATACATGTTCTAGTAAGTAATAGGAGGGTATACGTAGGCAGGGAGCAGTGTTTGAGGCTACAGAGCCTTTTGAAATAGATGGAAGATTGCACAGGGGAGAGAACACACAATTCAGGGGTGTTTCATCTGACCTGTCTATCGGGAGAGGTCTCTAGATACCACCCATAGCCTTTGCCATAGAGAGGACTAGTAGGGACGCTTCAAAAATGATCCAGCGAGCTAAATAACAATGCTGTAGAACATCAGAGGTCCAATGCCTTTCCTTCATTGTTTATGAAGTGTAGACGCACTCTCTGAAGCTTTTCCCACCACCACCTTATTTTTCTTTTGCTTGCAGCAAGGTAAGTGGTGCAAAGTGTGCGTGGCATTGCTTTTCACCCAAGTGCTGTGGTTTCACCCCAGCCACCAAACCCCACACAGCCGCTCAGTCACTCCCCCACCAGCAGGATCGGCGAGAGAATCAGAAGGGTAAAAGAGAGCTCATGGGTTGAGATATAGACAGTTTAATAGGGAAAGCTAAAGCTGCACACACAAGCAAGGCAAAAAGGAATTAATTCACTGCTTTCCATGGGCAGACAGGTGTTCAGCCATCTCCAGGAGAGCAGAACCCCATCACCTGTAATGGTTACTTGGGAAGACAAACACCATCACTCCAAATGTACCCCCTTCCTCCTTCTTCCTCCTTACTTTCTATTACGAGCATGATGTCCTATGGTCTGGAATATCCCTTTGGTCAGTTGGGGTCACCTGTCCTGGCTGTGTCTCCCGCCAGCCTCCCATGCACCAACAACTTCCTCCCCAGCGTGGTTGTATGAAAAGCAGAAAAGGCCTTGGCTCTGTATATGCCTTACTCAACAGTTACAAAAACATCTCTGTATTATCCATGCTATGCTCAGCACAAATCCAAAACAGAGCCCTGTACTAGACACTGTGAAGAAAATTAACTCTACCCCAGCTGAAACCAGCACATCAGGAAGAAGAAACTTACTTGCAGCATGCTTAAATTTCCTTGCAAGATACTTGACATTACTTGGTACCTTGTGTGACAAGAGATAATGGCTTGTAAACTAAACCTGACATCCATATAGTAAAAAAGCCACATTATAATTTCTAACCATAATGAAATAGTTGTACAACACTACTAGGCAATGTAGTACTCACTTGTTTGAATAAATTGTGTCATGATTAACCTGGTTTTGAAACATTTTCCTGCAACTGGGTAACGGGTTTGGAAATTATCATGGGGAGAAAAACTACAAGATGCACACACACAAGTAACATAATCACAAAGACTTTGTTTCCTCAGAAAGATCAAAGCAAAATATGCTTATGTGTTTCCCACAGCTTGATGATAAAGCAGCTAATTTTTTTAAAGAAATAGTCCAAGTCCCTATGTCAGGATCTGAAGAGAGAGTTTAAAGCAATTAGAAAACAACAGTCATCTGATTAACACTGACTGCACTAACACATTTTTAATATTTCTCTATATATAAACAATTTAGAAGATAAAACAAATTGGCTGTTTGAGCTAACCTTGATAACTTTCGGATCTATGGATTTATGTCACTTTTTATTTGGCATTTTCAGAAGCAAGCAATGTATATTTGTTAGCATAATATACTAATTAATGCTTGTCACTCTCAAAGCCTGCGAGGAAATATATCAGAATATTTGGTCATATTTGAATAATCTAAATTGTTATAAATCAAACCAAGAGCAAGTAAAACCCAAGAAGCTCCAAATCAGAAGGCAGAATGAGAACAAAGAAGATCTGGGCTTCCCAAATGACAATAAAGAAAGATAAGAAGGAATAGATGAGAAGTCTTCCACAAAAAAAAAAAAAAAAAAAAAAAAAAAAAAAAAAAAAAAAACCAACAACAACAACCAACAACAAAAAAAAAAAACAAACAAAAAAAACCCACAACAACAACAACAAAAAAAACACTCCTTCTAGTCCTTGCACAGACCTAGCTGTCTTTATTTGGCTGCAATACAAGACTTAAGAAGTGACAATTAAGCTTTGACAATAACAGTTATTTCATTACAGTGCATTAAATGGAGATGTAATAATACATTGATCTCTAGCCCACACTTTCAGATATAGGATAGCAAGGAGGGAAGGATGTTCACCTGGGAAGAGATGCACTGGAAAATTCTTCCTGCCACGACATTATAATAGAAAAGGTTTGTTACACAGGTACTTACCACAACAGGCAGTAAAAAACACTAAAACTATTGCCAATACTTGTAAATCTGCAGTTTGGGAGAGTGAACTAACACACTGGTGCCCAGTGAGAAGAAGCCAAAATTACAGTTGCTACACCTCAAAGTACTGAAAAGGTTGAACAGCAGCAGCAACAACCAACTGCTTCAATAAAGAAACAAAAAATTAGATTGTTTCAAAATCTGGGGCAGTTCTTTCATCAAAGACATTCTCAGATATCAGCAAATATGCCAGGGATCAAGAGTCATACAGCATACGAGAATTACAGAAAACATAAGAGAAAAACACATAAATCAAAATTTGCAAAAACCTATATATAAAATTGCATATATAAACTGCATATATAAAATTTAGTAGAGGTATATGTGAATCAAGACAAAGAGGATATTGAGTACCATACATCATAGAGAGTTAAAAGTCAAAAAGGAAATGGTGGTTCACAGACCTAACCATAAGGACTGGCAAGCACACAGGAGAGGAAATCCTATGCCAAGTGAACTGTGGTTCTACACGCAATCTAATAATTTACAGAGATTACTGCAAAGTAAAAGCAGATGGAAAAGTAGTTTACCACACAGTGCAGCTAACAAAAATTCTGCAGCAAGGCTAATATGTAGGCCTTTGGTCACTGCTCCGAGCACATCAAGGGAATGCCATCTCAGTTTTCAAACAGTAAGAGGATTGGAAACAGGCCCTCCTCCATTCTGCAGAAAGGCAACTTATCTGGAATATTGCATTCAATTCTAGAGACTCAAATTGGAACAGTTCAAAAGAAACTACCACAAATGCTTTTGGGGCCCGAGGGACTGATTTATGAGGAAAGATGAAAAGAATTAAATATGCATAGCTTAGCTAAGCAGTGACTAAGGAGAGAAAAGTTGACAGAAATTTAAAGAGTGAAAGGGAAAAAGAAAGGTTATATACCATAAAAATGAAGAGAATATGGAACAATAAAATAAATTTAATATAGTGCAAATTTAGGCAGAATACCAAGACAAAAATAGCGCATATGGATGAGATTAACAGGTAAGATCACAAGATTCCTTGTCTGGTGTACTGGGTGGACAGCCACACAAAAGCAACAACACTGCACAACAGCTCTATGTTTCTGACACTCAGGTCAGCTCCCTCACTCAGTTCTGACATCTCCAAATGGCCCTGTAAAGCTCTGTTAAGAGATCCCTCCAGTAAAGTGAAGAACCAACCCACGAGAATTTCTGGCATGTAAAGCCACACCACTGGCACCTGAAAGGCTTCTCTCCCTTGCACTGGTGGGGTAACTATTGAGTATGTCCTAGGTAAGCCTGGCTAAGGCTAGAAGAGCAAGGATGGTTGCTAGTCTGAGCTGGATCTTCATGGACAAGTGAAAATGAAAGCAGGTTTAGTGGCTTTCCTGACAACAGAGTTTACAAGCGTCTCTAAGGTCACCTTCCACACCTACCATCAAGCATTACACTTGTGGCCATATACTACTACAGGACAGCTGTGTGGGCATGGAAACAGAAGTGAAGATAAGCATTGTAACATTTGATTGTGAACATGAGCAGCAATGTCCTTTCTGGGTTAAATTGAAATGGGGAAATATGGTTGATAATTCAAAGAAGAGGAAGAGGAAGAAGAAAAAGAAGAGGAAGAAGAAGAAACTGAACAGCTTGATCCCATCTGACCAACTGAAAAAAAGCAGAGTGTCAAAGGATGGACTCCTAGTCTACACGAATCTTCAGGTACCTTCACTGAAAAAATAACTGGATGAACATAAAAAGACGTTACAGACGTTGAAGAAACTGAAGTAGGAATCAAACAGAAATTAGTATTGCAACTCTGACATTACTGCTCACAAGAAAGAAAAACGTGACTCCAAGACAAAATAAATCTATATGTTCATTGCTGATTAAGAGGAATCAAGTCATTTAGTTTGCCTTAAGAGCTTTACTTTCCACAACTATGTCTGCTTGATTTATACATACCACTTCTGCAACTAACATTAGTACTGCAGCTAACAGAATCAAATAATTGTGTTGAAAGGAAAGCACTTGAAAAACAAGCTGTTCAATTAATGTGCAATCTGAATATAAAACGTCTCTCCTTTCACATAAAATGATTGTTGAGCAAGGAATACATTGTTTTAACATATTTTTAGAGCCTCCTGCAATAAGCTACCTGAAGACAAAAATCCCACAAAGAGAGAAAATAAGAAGAAATTTCTACATGCCTGCTTCCCTTCTTCCTCAGTTTAGATGTCAAGATTAACAAAACTTTTCACAGTAGAAAGCTTTGATTCCTTTTATGGGAAAGGGATCACATTTGAAAGCTATCAATTAACTTTCAAAATATGACCTTAATACATTGCTCTATTTTCTGTAGATGCCTTTACAAGGTCCCATATGTATTTTATATGTCATACCTCATAACAGGATTTGCACCGAATGGGACCACAGCAGGAGTCCACCAACCTGAGGTGGGATGGCCCAGATCTACTGCCTGTCTACGTGCCCTGAATACTGCTTCCATCTCCTCTGAAATGTCATACTGCATTGAGAGACATTCACAGTAGGATTAACAGCTAAAGATATCAGATTATATCCTTTCCTTTTTTCCGAGAATAACATCTTTTGTTTTAAAATCAACTATGAATTGAAAGAGAGTAAAGTACACTTCCAACAGGAACGTTCGTATTCTAGCTAGATGAAAAACTAGTAATAAATGACCAAGTGCTCTTTCACCTGTGTGTGGTGCCCTCCTGTCCACACTCATTGCCAGGTCTCATTCTTACATAAAAAGAGGTTTAAAGTGGACTAAGGGCTCTCTGAATCACCTTCTAGATGGGGGAAGTTGTCAGGGACTGTTGTCTTTCAGTGTACAAGAATGGCACTGGCAAGAAAACCAGTTCTGGCCATACTACTGCCATTTGTCTTTCTGCAAGAGACACCAGACTGACCCACCTATTGACTGAGGGGATGTGCAGCAGTCTAAACTTGCAGATTTCTCTGAGTTGGTTTTATATTGCTGCTGTTTTCACTGAAGGCATTTGCTCAAAAGCAAATAAATGGAAAGTACCTCTTGTAATACAAAAACCACATTTTTCTTTAATTGGTAGTGCTCCTTTATGATATATTAAAAAACTTGCATTAGGACAACTCTTCATTTGCTCCAAATCAAACTATGCTTTTGCTGACTTAATTATTTTAATTTATTTAAGAACAAATTAGAATTAGTTCAATCTCAGATTTCACTTTGCTGTAAAATAATCATGTTTATACTGTGGCAATTTTGATGCAGGTGTTAATTGAATTATCTACGAATATTTTCTGTTTGGTTTTATAACATAGAAACTGTGCAAAATTCACCATGATGCAGTATATTAATTTGTATGAAACAAGGAAAAAAAGTGATTATTTGGAGCAAGAAGCTACTTCATGATTGAAAACGTGTCTTCTAGTCTCAAAATTTTCACAAACTTTGTCAGGAAAAGTGGCTATATATCTACAATTTCATAAATGGAAATGGAAATGGAAATAGAGAGGTTGAGGGGGGATGTGGTTGGTTTAGGGTTTTTTCTGCTCTACGTTCTTGCAGCAATCTTCTCAAAAATGTAGTATCAGAATCTGAAGCTTTGCACATGCTGTGCCAATATGGTGAGAAAATATGGTACTTTGACCTTTATAATCTTCTTTCATCTGATTTTTAGGGTGGCTAAATTTCTTTGCTGTTCGCAGGATAACTACATTAGAAGAAAAAACCACTCCAAATACCAAAATTATAAGGAATTTCTTTATAATTTCCTTACCACCCCTCAGTAAAGTTTTCCTCAGAAAGTGCTGATTCTTCTCTTTACTGACAGATTTTTTACAGTGGCAAGCAAAATAATGACAAAAAATAATTGGTGAATGACTGTGATTTCCACTAAACTATTATAAATAAAACCTATTTTTAGTTGAATGCAAAGCTGGAAATGTTATAGTTTTCAATCGTCCAAGTTAATACTGCTCCTTTTGCTGTTATTTCAAAGTGTATTTTTCCAAATACCAATTTAATATAGAATTTCATCTTAATAAAATTATCAAATTTTATTCTATGTGGTTGCCATTGTTAGGAAAGTTGTTACTGTGAGGTAAGTTTTATTTATTGGAAACACACTTAACAAATTATTAGACTACTACTACAAATGTGCCAAGCTAACTGGCTTATTGACAGCTCAAAATACGTTTTTCTAAGTATAATTTCCAGTGTCTACATACTGATATAAAAAATTATTTTTTATCTCTTTCCTTGCACTCAGTGTCATAAATCCCAAACTTGTTAATATTTAGATTAGGCAGAAAATTGGTTCAAATTTAAAAAACCATGTTGTGTTTCTGTCATTGTCACATGAACTCAGGAACTGGAGAATAAAAATAGATAAATGCATCTAGTGGTACAGACATACTGGCATTCATAGGTGGTCAATAATATCCTATTTTCCTGTTGGCCTGCACTCATGCTGTGATGACAGTGAGGGACAGAGAGATAAAAAGTGTAATAGAAGTAAAAATATTCTAGCTGTGGCTCTATTTGTATTAAGATTAGTAAGATAAAACCCTTTAGTTCTTAACTTATTAATTAAAAACCTAATTTTTAAAATATCTTTCATGACACCTGAATTATCATATAATTTTTTTTTAAAAGTTTGCACTGCATATCACTGATCCATCAGACACATTCAGTCTGTCAAAACTGAGTAAGAAATACCATGTATTGTATTAGCATTCTTTCATATAGTTTTACAGCATAAGCTTCTCAAACAAATACCTTTCATCAAAATCTCTTTACTCCTCCAGACTTCCTTTATGTGCCTTCACAGGACCTAAAAACTCCCAAGGAGCGGTTCATTTCACAGAGCCACTCCTCCTGCTCTTTCAGGACTCCCAGGGCAGATGACTCCTGACTCTGCCTCCCAGCCTCATTTCCAGCAGGCAGGATCACTCAGTCATGCTAAGCATCTCATTTCAGTAACAATCTTAACCTCACGCCACAGGTCGCAGTGTTATAATCATGTACAAGGAAAAGGAATTTTTCCCTGCAGCCATGGTGTACTTAGCTCAGTTATTGCAGAAATAAACCATGACACAAGAGTTAGGAGACACTATCATGAACTACCAACCTAAATAAATGGGATAGGTGTTGAATAAATACTGTCACAGACATCCCGCTTCTGTTTACAGCTCTCATTTCCACCACCTGCATAATTTTTAAGATTTTGTCCCTTGAGCTCCTCATCGGAGGTAGAGGACAGGTCCAAGAAGATGTGAGCATTCTCTGGGATGCCAGAACATACAAAATTAATTAATACCCCCTCCTGCCTAACCCTGGAATAGAAGAGATCCTGTTCATGGGATGGAGAAAACACTTCAAAGAATTTGCTAGTTCTCTCATGTCACTAACCACCCAGTGTGATAGAACACATATGTGTCACTGTTACTTCGGTGTGGTGACACATCCTGTACATGCTGCCATAGAGGTAAAGGGTTCTTGTGTCACAGACCAACCACAGGTCTCCAATTTTTCTTTTCAGCCTCCTCTGCTCTTATGTGGTCTAAACTACAGTAACTCACTCTACTGAAGCACAGATGAAAGTTTCACAGGCTGTCTCACAGTAGGAAAGCTGACACGAAGGTATCAAATGCACCACCCACAGTAGTACTTCTTCATCCATGGGAGAATCAAGTTCAGGTCTCCATCCTCTGAAAACTGAAACTAATGTATCATATCACATCTTTCCCCAACCCTTTCCAAGCTGCATAAGGTTCAGGTAGAGCTACCACTTCATGGACAATCCTTGCTATGTAATCAGGTCCTGAAGGTAATAAGGGATAGATACTGAAGAAAATTATTATGCTTATTTTATATCTTGTTTCAAATCCTGAATAAAATTTATCAATAAACATCTAGTTAGTATTTCCATCCCAGATTTCTGTAGGTATTAGGCTGTAACACAGCACAATTCACTGGGTTTTAATTCAGACAAAGGATTTAAAGGAATTGGAAACAGAGATTAACCAGAAAGAACAGAAGGAGACGCTGATGTTCAGATTTGATGATCCTAATATTTGGATAAATTCAGTGGGCTTGGACTTCCACCTGGCGTAACTATAATTCCTTATAGCAAAGTTTTAATTCTGTTTGATTTCCACTGCAAATGTTATAGAGGTGCATAAGCGCAGACTCCGGAGTAACAAACTTAAGCCTCCTTACTAAAGTACTGTTTTTCTTAGTTAACTTTGCAGATCCCTCAGAGGAAGTCCAGAGCAAAGGTGGAAAACCACTGCCATAACATGTAAATGATGATATTTATATCATAACTAGATATACAAGGGAGGGAAGACAGCAGCAAGGTGCTGCCTAATTTGCAAAAATTACATTCATTTGTACAGTCTGTCACAGAAATCCTCAAGATAAAATGGTACCCTGCAGCTGGCAGATAATATGTGATACTCTACTACAAACCACTGTTCCCTTTTCTAAATACTCACGCTCACAGATTGCCAAGGATAAGCTACTAGCACAGACAGGGACAGCTCTGAGCAGCAGCAGTACTTGGCTGCAAAAAGGAGATGGGCACGAGTAGTGACAACATGAGCTGCTCCAACAGGCAGACACACATTCGGCTTGTGTGTTAAATGCTGCAGGTGCCAGCTAAAGACAACATGATGGCTGCAGCAGGCGCAATTCCAGAGTATTACTGGGATGAAAGACCTCACTGGGCATGGTCCCAGAAAATCTGGTTTGACCACGCAGCTACCCCTGCTCAGAGCAGGAGGCAGTATCCAGAGAATGGCAACAGAGCTGGACAAGGGTCAGGAGCACAAATCTTCCAAGGAGCAGCTGAGGGAACTGGGGTTGTTTAATCTGGAAGAAAGGAGGCTCAGGGGACACCTTATCACTCTCTGCAATTGTCTTAAAGGAGGCTGTAATGAGTCTCTTCTCCCAGGTAACAAGAGATAGGACAAGAAGAAGTGGCCTCAGGTTGTGCCTGAGGAGGTTTAGATTGGATATTGGGAAAAATTACTTCACTGAAAGTGTGGTCAACACTGGAACAGTCTGCCCACTGAATTAGTTGAATTGCAATCCTTGGAACTGTTCAAAAAATGTGTAGATATGGTGGTTAGGGATGTGGTTTAGTGATGGATATGGCAGTGTTAGGATAATGGTGGGACTCCATGATCTTAGAGGTCTTTTCCAACATTAATGGTTTTATAAGTCTGTGGTGGACTGGAGAGCTTTCAAAGTTGTATCTTTCCAGCCTGAAGATGGTGACTTATATGGTGAAGTACATCTCATTTGCACAGCCTTCTAATGGGAGCAGTGCACTGAAAAAATGAAAGAATATTATTAAAATTGTACTAACATCATCAGAGAATAGCTATAGCCCTCCTTAGCTCAGATCTCCACACCCAGCTCCTGCAAAGATTAAAAAAAAAAGAGTGATCATATGAAAAAGCCAGGTACATAGCACTACAGTTCATAAAACACCAGCTTTAAAGTGCCATTAATTCGTGCCTTTTAGATATTTCCTCTCTCCCCAAAGGAGTCCAAGAGACAGTGCTCTGCAACCACGCTTCCTGTGGATCAGCATCTTTTCTTTCTGATACAGAAATCATTGGTGAAATGGATGAAAAGCAAAGTGGGGTGTGAAGAGTCACGTTCCAACCACTGTGAGATTCAGCTGTTCTCAGCACATCTCAGAGCACTGCTGGTGCTGCAACTGCGCATGCAGCCCTGGCCCATCTTTGATCCCAGCTGTCTGCCAAACACAAGTATCTGCAATATATTGGCATGCTAAGTCAAATAATAACACTCAGGGGAGCATTGCAGAGGAAGTGCTTCTCCTTCACTAATCACAGGTAGAAATGGAAGAACTTTGGCCAATTCTGAGAAGCACAGGCAGTGAAAAAACCTCCTGTCAGGCTCCAGCCAGCATCCGTTGTCTTCTAAAGGACACTATTTGGCAAGAAAAGAGCTGTGTGGTAAAACACCCCGATTTACTGAGAAATCACTAATCAAAATTCCAAATCTGAAAAAAAGGAAACAAATATTATTGACAAAATTGATGCTGTGCATTCACCTTTCCCTCTGCTGTGTTTTAGTCCTTCATCTCTGCCATCAATGCAATGAACATCCCAATTAGCCATCATATGCTTCCTTTTAACAGAAGAACCTCAGGGTCATCCTCATATCTTTCCTACAGTTTCACTGAAGAGTGACTTGTTTAATATGCTATTGACACTCACATGCCTATATAGATTTGCTACGATTTCACTTTAAGAGTAATTTTAAAGTGAATAAAGACCAAACAATACTTTTCTGATATCTTCAAGGTAGCTATTATGTTGCAAATTCCTCGTTTGCATTCATCAAATCTCAATACAAGCTCAAAGATTTATTCCTAGAATGCACCTTTAAAACTGTGCAGTAAAACTAATCTGTGCTTCTCTGCATGAACACGGAATTTTAACTCCCACTAGTATTAAAAGCAGTCCATACACCAGTCCCATTGAATCCAGACAAGAGAAAACCCACATAAATCATTTTTCCTTGAATTACTAATATACTTTCAGGGCACCTTAATTTCATATAAAGACAGCAAAGAACCACATTACTCATTTATTAACTATAACACAGTGTTTTAAAAAGAGTTTCAAAATGTCCTTGGTACACTTAAGTCATCAAAGACCACAATCTGCAGAGAAAACCTTTTACAGCAGTCTGCTATTTGACGTGTAAAAACTATGCCATAATCACTAAAGTCTGAAGTTTTCCAAGTCCTTCAGTAAAAAATATCTATGGCTATCAAACTACTGCTGGCTGTCCAAATAAAGTATCTAAAGAATAATTCATTTCTCCGATGTAAGCCCAGCAATTTCCACTCAGACCCTGGATGCCTTCAAAGGCAAATCCTGAAAGATTGAAAAATGTGCAGCTAGGAAGACAAGCAACCTTGAAAAAAAAAAATGCTGTTAGGAATTTCCTCTGCAATGAATCAAATACATTTAGCATAGATCCCAGTTTCAGGATGTCTTTAAGGAGGCAGCTTGCATGATTCAAGGTTAAAAGTTCATTATTATTTTTTTTACGTCTGTCACACCAAGTAACTAAATAATCTGATAAGGACGGGATACAAGCTGATTATGAGCTGGGCTCATAATTATAAAGCTATTCTCATTTGTGTACCCTTGCAAAGCGTGAGAGCCATGTTGCAAGCTTGTCCTTAAAGGCGTCCTTAACATAATGCTGTCAATGACGTTTCTTCTTTTCGGACATTACATTCTTTGGTGATTAATTTAAACAAAAGTTTTAAAAGCTGATCATTATGAAGTTCAGAATGAGAACGTTATTACCCACACAATGAAGTTACCTCTGAACAGAGGAGAGAAAGAAACACTGGGCTCTGCCTATATATTCACATGCAAAGTAACAACTCCCCTTCCCCACTACTATGTTGACATCATGCAGCATCTGCCTTCGACTTTTTGCATATGTAATGAAAAGACATACCTCAGAAAATAAAAAGACAGTTTTAAAAGCAGAATAACCATTTTGTTACTTACAGCATTTGATAAAATGGTAATGAGACATTCTTTCATTTCAGGCTGTAGTCTTGCTACAGGTTTCAGCATTCTCTTCTGCTACAACTGTCATGCCCAGAAAATGCATTATTTAAAGCCCTTCCTCAGGTATCCAGCACACCTCAGAATACATTATTTAACGTAGCTTCTGTTCCAGGATCTTGCAGAGGCTTCCAAGTCACCCTCACCCGGCTGCTGGAGTTACGATAAACCTCTGTGCGTCTTGAACCATGACTACTGCACGTGCTATTGTAGCACAATTGATTGACACCGCTCCTAATCCCACATCCCCAGGAACAGAAAGATTTAATTGGTGTGCACTTGCAGCCACATTCTTCCAGCACTGAGGTGTGCTGCTGCACTGCGGCTTTCACAGTCCTGCCAGTTAATGGCTTTTCAATAGCTTTCAAATGGCAGCAAACTAAGCTTGATGAGTGGGCTTGAATGAAATAGCAGAACAGGGGATCTTAAATTTTATTTGTGCATGTTCTTCGTGTGCCAAATGCGACCAGATTTTTAGCTAGTACTAAACCAGGATTATTTTTAGTTGCCACCAGTTGCTGTGTGAATAGGAAATTGATATAGGTTGCCAAAAATAACCATCTTTTAGCATCACAGATCATTTTTCAGTATATTATAAGGTAAAAATCAGGATAGAGCTCACAGCAATCTTCAGACTCTCATGGTTTATGCATGCATTAATTTGCATTGAGCTAAAAACATGCTTGTGTGCACATTCCTTGATATGTTCCTGTTCTATCATTTCTTTGTATTACATTGCATCTTTTTCACAGATTGAATATTTATGTCAGGAGACAAAAACTGCAAGCTCTGCATGGTTTATATCATGATTATGCGCATGTTATCTAATGACATTTAAATCACTGATTGTAAGACAAAAAGCCTAAGAAAATGCATGACTAAGAACAAGTCCCTACAATTATTTGTCACTCCGCAGAATAACAATCCAATGTACACTGACGCATTACCCGGTTTCAGATTAAGGGCACACAAAAGGCAGACCTGCACTGTATTTTAAACACCCAGGCTGCAGCATCCTCTGAGAACAATTTCTGCATTACTTTGCCAGGAACAGTTACCCATGAATTTGGTTACTACTTCTGTGAGAAACCTACCGCTGAACCACAGAAAAATATTTTTATAGCATCAAAAAAGAATTTAAGAAACCTGTGCTCAGTGAAGACCTCCATTTGCTTACCATGCATCATGCTTACCACAATCAACACTTCACTGAGTGAGAGCTCTTGCAAAGGAAAACTGATAGCCCAGCCATATTGAAATCTTTTATTCATTTGAAAGGGTTCTCACCTACTATTTTGTATACATAACATTTTTAACAGCTACAAAGTGTTAAAAGGACTACAAAGGAAAAAGGGTCTAACTAATTAGTGGGGATCACTAATTCAGATTCTATTAACTATTCTGCAAAGTTCCCACAAGAGCAGAAAGATATATATTCACAGGCTTCCCGTGATCCATTAACAAAACCCTTAGGTGAAATCTCTCAGCTCCTAACAGCCACGTATTTCACATCTGGTTTTAAGAAAAATACGCACAGCAATTCTTTTGCAGAACTAATTATTTAGGTGTTTTGGTTTTTTTTCCTGAAAACAGTTTTCCAGAAGAAAGTGAAAAAAATACCAAGAAATAATGAGGGGGAAATAGGGATCAATTACATAAAACACAATACAGTAATTACATTACTATGGAAATTTTTTTACTGTAAAGCTCAGAAGTCCAAAGTAATTAAATCTATCCAGAGTGTCTTTCACACCTATACAACACTGGGCCAGTTTGGGCCATATGGCTTATAAAATAAACATACAGAGTGTTTTAAGAGGCAATGTTAGTCATAGCTCATGAGCAAGTGTCAAGTAATCTGACAAAAAGGCCTTTGAGCAATACTTTTTGGTGGAGACATTCCTGACAGGTTCATCTCTGGTGGTACTGTCAGGCAAACAGACTGCCATGTCTAATAACACGACGCTTCACCATCCCACACTGGTTAAAACCAGGAGTGTCTTGGTAAACACTGAGAATGAGAGAAATAGGAATGGGAGAAATGGAAAAATTATGCTTTTCAGCAGACAGACATAAAACGAAGAAAAAGCACCTGCTTTTGGCTTAAACAGAATGTGAAAAAAAGTATTTGGATCTGTCTCATTTCAGATTGTAATATATGTGATTAGGTATTGAATTGCCATAGTAATAATTTAGGGTAGTGGAACTTGGTAGCATTTATGTGACAGGCTAGACTGCATCCTCCATCCTGCAAGGAATGAGAGAGAGAATTCAACCAGGCTAAATGCAAGGTCCTGCACCTGGGTCAGGGCAGCCCCCAGTATCAATACAGTCTGAGGGATGAAGGGATTAGGAGCAGCCCTGCTGAGAAGGACTGGGAGTTACTGATGAAAAGCTGGACATGAGCCAGCAACGTGTGCTTGCAGCCCAGAAAGCCAGCTGTGTCCTGGGCTGGATCGGAAGAAATGTGGCAGGTTGAGGGAGGTGATCCTGCCCCTCTCCTCTGCCCTCTGATACCCCCAACCCCGGAAACATTCAAGGTCAGGCTGGACACGGCTCTGAGCAACCTGACTGAGTTGAAGGTGACCCTGCTTATTGCAGAGGAGGGTTGGACTAGATGACCTTTAAAGGTCCCTTTCAATCCAAAATGTTCTATGATTCTACATCCTTTACAGAGAGCATTAAGGTACAGGACAGACTCTTGAATGTGGCAAGCTGCTGACTTGATATTTGCATCAGACAAACTGGGAAGAGTGCTGCTGTCTATATGGCTAATGCAGCTCTGTGCTCTTCTCTCGTAACATGCACCAGTCTATGCCATCAGGGAACAATGTGGGACTGTTTGACAAAGGAGGCCTGCAATGCTACAACCACAGCTTAGGTCTGTGCCCTTCAGCTGGATTGTTGGACTACGCGAGTCCATGGGCAGCATGTGCCCACCTGCAGCAGGGCACTGTGCACTCTCCCAGTCTCCAGGAGTCTGTGTGTCAACAATATGTGGCCAGTTGCTCAAGTATGAACAACAGCCTCCAGATGAATGGAAAAAAGGCACAAACTTTTCAAGAGGTGGCACCTGGTGGTTGGCAACCTCAACAGGCCTTTTATTTTACAATACCGTGCTTTTTTTTTTATTATTATTCAACATAATTAGTCTTATTATATGGGTAATTATCATTACTGGTTTTTGAAAAAGAAATGAAAGCATAAATGGAAAGAAAATACAGTAAACATTGCATACTGTTGTTGGCAGGAAGTTCTGACACATTGAAGGGCAGCATTAAAGAGAAATAAGAACAATAGATAACTGCAAGTGCAGAGACAGGATGAACCTCCAGGAGAAGTGGCGGCTAAACTTGAAGCAAAAGGAAGCCACAATAGGAATACTTAAGAAGCCAAAATCTTGTTCACCTGCTGGAAAGACGCATTATTTCCGCTGCAACATTTTGCTAGGCTGAAGAATAGAGGAAGAACAAACAGAGAAGAATCACAATGGTGGTGGGCTGTCCATGTCTTAAACAAAAATTTTAAGTGTAAGAAAAAAAAAGAAAGACTTAGTTTTCTGGAATTACTCCAAAGGAGGGAATACTTCATTGTCAGTGATTTTACAAAACAAATCGTACCATTTCTTTATTCACAAGAAAGGGATATTAGCCATGTTAAGTATTCTCTCCTGACTGAACTCCAGCAAAAATTCAAAAGAGAAAAAAGATGTAAGCAACACTTACAATCTGACCGTATAAACTATGGAATTATACCTAGACAAGCTCTAAGGGCATCATAAACCTACTTTCTCTAAAGTAAAGGTAACATTGGCACGTTTTCAATCACAGCTCCAAGTGGTTCTGTAAAGACTAGACCAGTATTTAAGTCTACAGAAAGGCACAAATGCTCTTGGACTGACAACAAAGACTTGAGCTGGTATTAAACCTGGTGATAAAACACTTAATCTATTTGATTTTGTCAGGCTCAGCAAAAATAGAGATAAAATAGAATCAAGGTCAGAAAACAAGATATATTTAGCTCTTTTGGAAAAATTCCTTGCCACCTCTCCCTATAGAGAGAAAACAGCCAATTTCGTTCTTTGTACAAATTGAGCATTCAATGAAATTACAGTTATTTAAAGAGAATCTTGGAACTGGTCAGCCATCACTAGGATAGCTCTTTTTCTTAGGATAAACACCCATTTAGGGATCACCATCTCAGAGTAGACACTGCTTTCATATCTCAATTTCCAAGGCTCAGACCTTGCCTCCTACAACAACCTAGCAAACAAAAGCACTTTAAAATAAGGTTTTGCTGTCAAGAATTGACACACTGTACTGTACTCATGTCACGTAAATATTTTGTTACTCTTCCAGTGTCTCCTGGTGTCACAAACAAGTGAACATTTAATAATTTTATCATCTTAGTATTTTGCAATTTACATATAACTGAAAGATTTGATAGAGGTATGCAGAACTATCCAAAAGCAATTTGAATAATGAGAAATACACCGTGACTACTGGTTTTAAATACATGACAGATGCTCCCCATTTATGCCATTTTTGTTCAGTGCAGCAAAGCTTGTTACATTCCTTCAGATGTTACAACTTCATTGCACTACTTATGGGTTTAAGACTGCAGACAAAAAAAGTGGAATGCAGAGTAACATTGACATGGCTCATATGTTTTGACAAGTGATACTGCTTAGCAATCAAACCTTGGCCATTCTATCCAGCTGCCAACAACCCACTCTTCAGATAACATCTGGTAGCTGTATGCTTTATCAGGAAGCTGGGACGAGCCCTAGCAGATGTAGATACTTCGCAAGAAGGACTCTGTACTAATTTTTTCTACATGAGTCACAGCAGAACAAAACACAGCAGCTTCTCCAAGTAAATTTTTAGATGAACTTGCATGTAAGATGGATGTGAGGTTTGCTCCAGAGACAGCAACAATAAACCAAATCTAATCACTCAGTCAATTACTCAGTGCTGTTGACCTCTAGAGAACCAGATGACTTTTTGTTTTCTCTTCCCTCTTCCCTTTCTCCAACTTTTGCACCCTTTCCTTCTTTCCCATTTCACTGGAAATGCCTTGATTTTTCAGGAAGCTGGCAATCTTCCTCCTATTCTACCTAGACATTGAAAAAAGTGAAAAAATCCTTTTTTCTCTTCCCTATATACTGTTGTAACTGAATGTATATGGCTGGACTAATCCGTAATTATTCTTTAATGTATTGAAAACAGTAGGTTAAAATCACAGGATATTATTACCCAGTACTGATGAAGTTTGCAAAATTACCAGCAGAAGTCATGTGCCATTTGAAAGTATTACTCGCTTCCTGCCACACCCAAAATGACATTTTTTTAGGCTGTGAGTAAGTCTGTCTAGCAGTTCCTTAACTGGATGAGATGAAGAAGCTCTCGCTGTGGGAGAGCCTAGAACAGAAGTAATAACAAGGCCAAATACAAGAAGAAATCCCAATAGTCTCATAGATGGTAGGCTTATGTTTGGCACCACTACTGACTCGATAATTAACTTCTTCATTAAAATGTGTGAATAGGCTTTTTTAAATTAGATTTCTTACTAGTTTTGATGGAAGACTGCTACAGAGATAAGCTGCAGACATTTTATATGCAAAGCCCCTTGCAAGACTGAAAAGACACTACCAAGACATGCTAAAATCATAAGCAGAAAAACACGACAGCCATCACAATGCCCAGACATAAGAAAAAAATGAAAAAAAAAAATCCATGAATTTCCATGTAAAAAGTTAGTATATGATCAGATTTTTTTGAAGTTTAGAATATTCAGGTAAGAAACCGACAAGAAGACTAATTCAATTCAACATGAAAAATGTACCGCTATCCTCTTGATAATTAGCACACGTGATGACCCTGTATTGTATCCCTAATTTTTTTCTTTTCTAATTGGTTTGATCATTTTAAAATCAGGAGACAAATAATGACCATACTATTAGATGCATAAAAAGTCAAGAGTAGACCAGAGGAATTGTGTATCCTTTATCCGGGAAAATTTTACTACAACAAGGTAAATCTTGAAGTATAATTAGGGAAAACCTGAAAGGACTGCAGAAGGAGTCCTTGAGATAGAAGGTATTCCTAATTTAGGAAAAAATTAACTTGGACAGCTGCAAAAGCCAAGGAAGTAAGTGACAGAATCAGACTCTTCTGGAACTGTAGGACAGCACAGAGGACAGGGTGGCAATTTAAAAAAATTTAGAAATTAATACTTGGGTGTCCCAAAAGAGAAAACAAAAATTGATGTTGAAGATTTGTAAGGGGTAGTGAAGTGACAGGATTTTAAATTAGTCAACCATGACATTCAAAAAACCTACCAAAACAAAATCACATGTACCATATGCAAGTGCTATAGACCAAGACCAGAATGAGTTTAAGTTTAAACTGAAATTACAAGATACTAAGGGGAGTTCTGTAGATACAACATGAATATTGGATAACTGACAATTATTGTGCTGACAATTATGAAGTACATCAGTGATCAAGAACAATAAAATGGAGGATTCCCCAAACATAGATTAAGAATGATGTGAAGAACACTGAGGATTAATCAATAAACACAAGATACTTGATAATTAGTTCCTTCAAACAGAACTAAATGAAATATTCAGGACAGAACTCTGTGTTTTGTACAAACAAATAATAAAGGCAAAAGTCATCCAGTCAGCAAACAGCTGGTTCACACATGACCCAGTAAAGAGTAAGACACCTTTGTACAGTTACTGCACATACCACTAGAGCATCAATAACTACCAGCACATGAGCTGAATTTTTTAAAAATTCAGATAGCTGGAACCCAGTTTTCCAAATTTATAATAACAACATACTTTTTGTATATTTCATTCTCCATGATCTGAAAACCTGTGGAACCTAGAGTACAATCACTTTTTACTCCAACAGCTGGCTGCTCATAACAAACAGAAGATTAATTTCTTTGCTCTCAAATGAACTTACTCTTTTAATCAAGCACTGTATTACAAAAGTAGTTATTATTCTAATTTTGTTTTCTTGAAAATACAGTAGTAATTACCTTTAATTTCAAACAGCAAAGGACACATGAGAAAGTAAGAAAAAGAAATGTACTAGTATAATAGGGTAAAACACATCTATAAAGAAGAATTATCCAGCAGGGTAAATCACATCATTACAACCAATTTATAAGGCTTTTTTGTTTGCTTGGGGTTTTTTTGCTTTCATTTATAGCAGAGTTTTCCTTCAGAAAGAAAAGAAGCATTCAGCACCTTGCCATCCTGGCAGAGGGCAAAACTGCACAAGAAATTATTTCCTTCACCTACCAGCCAAAATACGTTATGCTGAAATCTCCATGGATTGCTACTCAACTCTGTAAATTCTCAGAAGAGAAAGCCACACAAGTTGGTGCTAACTATAAACCATTCTTTGATTCTTAGATTTTAACCTCAAAATCAGCAGGAGTTCTGTCCCTGCCTTCAAAGGATGCAAAGTGAAACACTTTAAAGCGAATGACCTAAGATTATTGGAAAATGACATAAATGAGCTATCTTGGAAAAAATAATTAGCAATTATGCATAGCACACCACGACTAATTTGCTTAACATCTCCCAAATGCTCCTGTTACAGTTGGTGTTAACTGGAGACTATGCGTTTATCCATTTCTCAGTATCTTTGTCATTTCAAAACCACTTTTCCTTATCATTACCAACATATTTCTGCCACATTTGAGGACAACATAGCAGTATGTAATACTAATTTGACTAGAGAAATTAGTGAGATTTTTTTTTCTCACAGTCTATGTCCAACCTTTTATTGCCTTGGCTGAAGTCAAGAGTGGATCAGCATCCCTTTACTATCAACCCTTATAGATATTCCATCTATGTAAATCAAACATTTCATTGGCACAGGTTTAGTGAGTAAAGTTCTGTATGTTTTAAGAAGAAAAATAATTACATCTGCTAAAAAATACCAGCATTTGTTAAACGTAATTATAGTGTCTGAATGTAACTCATATTTAGAGTATTTATTTGCTAAGGATATTAGAATGCATTTAATCATCAGAAGAAAATTTCAAAAATGGACTTTGAGCATATGAAAACAGCTTTAAAGGCTTGGCACACAGACACACCAACAATAAGATGGAAAGTTCAAATGCTTTGTGATATTAATTTTTTTTTATTGTGTGTTTCTGACTTTTTTCTCCTTTTGATTAGAATACCATACATAATACAGAAGACAAATAATAGATGATTTTCTGAGGTTCAATCTAAAATGCACATCCACATCTAGAATACCTCAAAATTGGCATAGGTAAAGAATGAGTTAACAGGGTCTTATATAGGAGACCATATTATCTATATAAAAGACGATAGAAAAATATGATGGAGTAGGTACAGGTTATTTCACAGTGAGCCTGGGGCTGACAAGGCAGGTGAGAAGATTTTCTTCACTGTGTTAAGGTGCTGACAATGGACATACAGAAGACAGTTCCTGATGTGCCAAAGGGACACCATATGTCAGGAGAGTTGAGGAACTGCAACCTGGATAAGTGACATTAATATACCCCAAAGAATAATAAATATGACTGTGACCCCTGCAGACACGAAAAAAAAAAAAAGAAAAAATATAGATGCTTAAAGTTGGTGCAATCTGATGAATGCAATCTGAGACATCAGGCAAAAAAGTAGTGCCTTTAACAATGCAGCTCAGGAAATCTGCAGCAAATGAACTGGATAGGAGGAAGGAGGGTTTTCAGATTTCAACTTTTTTGAGAAAAAAATTAATAGCTAATTTTTATTCTGCTGGTGTTGTTCTTTCTTGTTGTTTCCTCTTTTTTTGGTAAAAAATATTTGAAACTACAACCTATTCTGCATGTTATATTTCTGTTTCCAATTATCTGAAACTACAAGCAAGTTCAAGTCAGTTAGCCAATGTTGAAGAACTTCACATTAGTCAACACGATTATGATTTCAATGCAGGAGGTAAAAGGTCTCTGTAGGGAGCATCTAAGTTGGCAGCACAGGCAAGAACATCATGACAAGCCATGGCTGTCTGATGGCCACCTCACATTGCTCCTCAGAGGAGCTGCAGCCCCTGGCTCTCCAGCGATCCTCCACCCGTAAACTGAGAGCCCTGCAGCTCCCCAAGATGCTCTCTGACATGATGCAAACAATAACCATGAGTGGAAAAAGACCAAGGAGTTCAAAGATGCTCTCCTTGAAACGGATCCATGGAGGGAGCAAGGTGCACCCAGATTGCCTCAGCTATTTAACACATAGATCCTACTGCTCTTCTCCAACAAATAAGCCAGTGATAAACCGCTGGAAGGTACCCCTTCTTCACAGACCTTCCCTCCCCAGATATGGCTTTCAAAAGTCCAGCTTTTAAAAAACCAGTGTTGGGGGTTTTAGCTATTCTCTGATTTAAGGCTGTTTGTATTGTACTCTTCTGGCCTTTTTTCATACCATCATGTCCTGAAGACTCGACAATACTTTTTTCCTCTTTTATCAGCAGGATACCAAGAAATGGTGCTAAAGAAGAATGCTGGCAGCAGTGAGGATGACTAGTAGAGAAGTGAAGGCAAGAGTGAGCGGGCACTCAAAGTGCACTGCTTCCAGTCCTCCTGGTGAGTACGCCCTCAGTCAGTCACGACGAAGAGAAAGGCAAACCTGCAGCTGTTCGCTCTGCACCCCCACCAGCTGCTCCAAACACATCAAGGCTAGAGAAACCAGAGAGAAGGGCGAGCAGCTGCTGTCAGCTGTAGGGCTCTCACAAGTGCATCCATCAGTCCAGCTGGCCACCCCTGCGACTCACAGTCTGGGAGAGCTGCCCCAGGACTGCAGTGTCAGAGACACCAGCCCTCAGGTGCTGGCTGAGCCCACACACAGGGTCTCCTAACACAGCAGCAGCACAGCGAGGGCGGGCAGAGAGGTACAACAGAGATCTGCAGGCCCACGGCTCACAGTGCAGCTCTGTGTATTGCAGACAGGTGGTGGCTTATCAGTCCCTGACAATGATGCTTGATGAGAATCTTGCTGAAAGACAGAGGAGCAGACACCTGTCCCTACCAGAGACCTCCTAGGGCAGTGGGAGGCTGAAACATAGGAAGGAGTATGCAAGACTGAGTGACTGTGAAAAGTCTTGGTGGGTAAGGAGGGGCAGAGTGCCCGACTGAAATGAGATCAGAGCTGGACAGGATAGCAGTGCCCCAGATGGAAAGCTGCAGCAGCAGTGTCTATCCTGATTGAAAAACTTTTTTTTTTTCTCTCCAATGAAAATTTGGGGGAGAGAAGACCAGAGGTTTGACAGGAGTAAGGTGAAGAAAATGCTGCTTTGACACGCATTAGCCTGAGACAGTCTTTGACTTTGCATGATATTGCCTTAGATGTTAATAGCACTTTCTTGTCCAAGCTTCATTTTCCAAAATGTCTCCTAAAAGGTCTTCCAGAATCCCTCACCTTGATGTCCACACTCCAATCTTTCACGGGTTTGGTGTCATTGAGTTTTAGTTTTACTTGCATCCTACTATCCCTCTTAGCCAAAGAAGGAGGCAAGGAACACAACATTTCTGCTTAGCTGTTTTGGCCGCTCACTGTGTGGCTGTGTACCAAGGTCATTTGTGGAATATTGCTGCCGATTAGAATGTTAGGTTAATAACAAGCTCTTCTAAAAACGAGCATCTCTACAGTACATTTCCTGTATCTCTTCTGGTCTTTTTATAAATATTCTATACATAAATTACAAGGAAACTCTTAAAAAAAACCTGAGGACAAAATCTCTTGTGTAACTTGCTGAAACAGTGGGTTTGTTGTGCAGAGAGGATTTGCTGGCAAATACACACAGGCTACTGTTTGAATAGGTAATGTCATGGTCCATCTACTGCTCTTGGATGACCCAATTGTACTTATTTCCCTGTAGGAACACCACAAAGAACATCAGTGTTCATTTTTATAGAGTATGAAGTATTCAAGAAGAAAATAAGTGTGGGAGCTAGACTATATTCCTTTCAGTTTCTGTTTAGATCTGCGTCTGAAAGGAATAATAACCCATCAAGGAAGACAATTTAACTATGACAATACTGAAGTTTTGAATGGCAGCACTAAGACTCTCTAAGTCTCTATGGCATTACAGCTTCTCTGTTGGTAAACTAGGTAAGGAAAACTTAGGTTTTTTTCAGATGATCCATGTTATTTAACTGTACCTGAGACATGAAGAACAAAGGCTTCACAAACAAGATTTACACATCACGGGTTGGCTTCACAACACAAATAACTGACACCAAAGTTTTACATGAAAATGGTATTAAGGTATATGTTCATATGGAGATTTCAAGAAGAGTACTGAAGAACTCAATCACATTTTACAGGGATCAAATATTGTCAACAGGACATTATTTTCAAGAAGCTGAAAGCAAAAAAAAATTATAGAGAGCTACTTATAGAAGACATAGTATTGGTAATCACAGAAATTAATATATAAATCATAAGTACTGGAAAGTTGTACAAAAAAATTGTGATGCTGTTAATCTACTGAAAACTTCTCTCTGAATCAGCCATGAGACTGGGAAAAAAAAGTATTTACCCTGAATTTAAGTGAAATTTTTATTATTTGGCTCCTTTACCGTGATTAGTATTTTTCATTTCACAGACACGACCTGATCCACAGGAAAAGCATATTGGGCTTGAAACATTCGATGGTGTAATCTTTCTCACCCCTTCTCTGAAACTTGCACCTCTCTATATGGATATGTGTCCTCCACAGAGTTTATGATGAAATTTTTTGTTCCTGTCCTTAAGGAACAATGCAAATGTTTAGGGGAATTTTACTGATGTGGGGATTGTTCCATTACAGTCCCTCTGCCCTGCCTGTCAACAACACTGACACATGCAGTTGAGCACCTGCAGCCTCCAAAGAGCAAGGGAAGACTAGTTACATTGTCATGCTGCCAGAGCTTCAGCTGAACCACAAACTGATGGACTTAAAGTATGACAGAGTGTTGCAACCCATCCCATCCAGATGTCCCAAGAGCCTGCTGAATTCAGAGCCCCATCAGAGAGCATTACATCTCTGCCCTAAATACAGCACCGCTGCCTTCCCTTTGATTCTGCACATCCAGGTGCTCTGGCTACACCCAGGCAAGAGAGCAGCCACCCCACTGGCCAGCCCATCCTGTCCCTCATGTTTCAGACTGAAAAGGCTGTATAAAAAGTCACCTGAGACATATGAATAACTATGCTTAAGGATGAGGCACCAGATGAATGCATCTTCAAGTCCTTTAATGTGTTTGACCACAAAGGAAGAACACAGACCTATAAAAAATTTGTTTTACCTCTGCATGGAGAAAACTGGGTGCAGCTTCTCCTGGTGCAGCTATGAACACCTGCAGTAAGTAATATGAGAAGTGTCATCAGTGGGAATCTCACTCCACAGTACCCTTGGCACAAAACATGAAAATCATAAGCACAAGGATGCTACCTGTACATTTACAGAAAAATGGGGCTCCAATCAGCTTCAGTAGTAGCTTTGAATCTCTGAACAACTTGAACAGATTTGGAGAAGCTTTCATTTTCTGAAAACACACAGGTTTGTTAAACACCCAAGTGTTCTTAAGCAAAATCCTCTATGTATAAAATCAAAGAAAACATCTGTAAATTGTGTAACTTGAGTGTAACTTGAGTTTCTAGCTTGATTTTTTATTATTTTCAAATGAATAAAAAAATAATTACCTATTTCAAAAGTAATTCATGAGTCCAACATATGATCTGTTCCTATAAAACATACAAACAGCTCTGAAAGTGGATTATTACAGTCGCTTATTTGCCACAAATCTAAAACACTAGATGTCTTACACATTGCTGTAAAAATTAAAACATTTTAAAACATAGAATACAGATTATTTGCTATATTTTATTTTATACAGAAAGCACCAGCCATGACTCCAGCTGATAACAGAAGCAATACTGCTTCAGTTTATTTGACACTTTCAGCTCTGCCCTTCAAGTGTCCTCAGCCTGCTTTGTATGTTCTTAAATGTAAAAGCTAAAGCCACCTCCTTCCGGAAAAAACACTTTCATTCAGCATCCCCTGCTTATTTCTCACATGCTTAGCTCCCTTCAACTCACAAAGACTGGGAGAAAAACACAAACCACCATAAAAACCAGTGCATTTGCATTTCATTTCTTTTCACCTCATGTCTCACATTGCCAATATCTTTAAACCTGCATAAATTAATTTGCTTTCATGAATTATTGTTGTTTACAGTGTTGAGGAAGAATGTTTTATCTGATGGGACAGAAGTCACTACCACAGGAACAAAGGAAATGTTCATAACCTAAAGGACAGGGCAACGAGGTCAGAGAAAGAATTTTCTACCTGACTATGAGATTATTAACAACCCTTGATAAGAATCATGAATGGTGCCCAGAGAGCATAAGGAGAGATCTAAGAAGAAAAGAAAGATGTGTAAAATTCTGAGAATAAAGGAGAAAAAAGAGTATGAGTGAAAACTTGTTTTCAATACACTTCATCAGAGCTATGGGATCAGGCCATTCGGAGAAAGAGATTTGCCTGCAAAGACTAGAAAGAGACCTTCAGGAAAGAAAAGGATTTTGACTAATCCTGTCTGTAGTTGGTCCATGTGTTGGGAAAGGGTTCTTTGCATCAGATCAATTAACTCAGACTTTTTAGGATGCCATTTTTGTAAAAGTGAATGAGTTAGTTTTAGCTTGTTCTGTGTAAGACAATCTTATTATTAGAATAACAGTAATAACAGCAAAAATTTTAGAGAAAATAAAATCTCATATACTGAAAATACATGGGCAATTATTTCATTTAGAGTATATTAGTTTGGAAAGCATGCCTGGAATTGTTACATACAGTAGACTGGAGTCAGGATAATATTAAATCCAATAAGTCATAGCAGCAAACAAGGCAGGAATGCTAACATGTACTGCTGAGGGGATTAGGTAGAGCCTGTATTACATATAAAATCTTGAGAAGTTTCTTTACAGATTAAATTAATCCTCACTATTTGCTCTTATAAAAACAGATTCTTATTTATTTGATTGTTTTTTAAATCAAAATCGTTTCACAGCCGAAGAGTTACAATGGAATGTATATTCAAGAACGGCCTTATTGTGTTCAGTCTCTAGAGTGAAATTCCCACAGATATAATGAGAGATCTGGGGGTGTGAGGGGAGCAAGGTCAGGCTATGTAATCAAACGGGGAGAGATATCACCAGGGCACCAGTTGTGCAGTGTACAAATTCTATTAGATAATTGGTCTTAAAGTGAAAACATGTAACTTTTTGGTAAAACAAACAGCAACTCCTACAACATAACCTTGGTGCTTACTGAATTTTTAAATAGACATTTAATTTTAAAACATAATTACTAAAAGCCTGAATCAGTGTCAAGTAGAGTGTCATGAAAATGTTTCCACTAGTGGGTGTTAGATCCAGTGCAAGGTTTCTCAAATGGCTTACTGAAGACAGTTCCACTCCTAATATATCATGCAAGCTTAGCAAGCAGAGATACCATCATTAGCGATATGTAAAATTAAAAGTTATGTTAAGATCAGGGTGCTGAGATCTAACACAGTACAGAAGGACTAAAAGTTATGCGGAAAGACAAAACTTGGATTAGGAAAAATGGTATCTAAGTAGGCAGATAAAAGGTTCCTGAGATGGAGAAACGCCTCACCTTGGTCTGAGAACACAGAGATCTACGGGGTTAGATGAACAGTTTGGTCTCCAGATCCGTACAGGGCACAACCTTGACACTTCATGGCACAGACTATGTGTACCCACAGCAGTTACACTCTTCCACTTGGTACGCTTGGTACAGGTGACAGCCACCTGAAACACATTCGGAAATCATCTTTCCAGACCACGTGAGTCTCTGCAAATGACACCTAAAACGTGTTTTACACCCAGGATGCAAGATAGGTGACGAAGAGCTGGCTTGGTTACTGTCTGGATGTCATCTTGCAGTGTCATTTAGTACTTTTTTCCCTCAAGTCTTTCACCATCACCTTTCCTGACCAGTAACATTGTCTCAGTGAGGGAGATAGAAATTATCATGCTGAATGATAGAAAACGTGTTCCTAAAGGTGGTATAACCTCAAAAGGAAGACCAAAGTCTTAATTTTTCCAAGAAAATGAAAATATGTGCCCTGGGACCCTGTGGTGATCAGTGATGGTAGCTGTGGCATACTTCATGTATTTTGTCTTCTGGCACCTGCCCCAAGTCATAGCCTTTCTTCAGTTCTGGGATCCTGCGCACCAGGCAAATCTGGCAAATGAAATAGCACCAGCAAAGTCTGGTAGAGGAAATCCATTCCTAGAACAGAGGGAGACAGATGCTGCTAAAATCTGAAACAGAAGGACCACAGGAAGGAAGATGGAACAGGCACTAAGAGTGTGCTTCTTCTCTTCAAAGCCAGCGACTGGCCAAATCAGTAAGAGCTGCTGCACTAGGTTTAAGTATTTCTGGGCACATTGCAGGGTGCTTTGAAGGTTACTTCAGCATTCCCAAGATAATCCAGAACTGTCTTAGCAGACTGAAGCTGTTGGCAGGTGAGCTCATGCAAGGACGTCCTCCTGAGCACAAGAGCAGATACAAATAGAAACAGCACAGAGGGAATTTACAGCATTTGATCTGTTTTCCAAGGTGCATGTCACATACTTTTCTTTAAGTCTGACAGGAAAAGCTGCAGCACAAGCTCTTTCATGCCACTATGCTGCTCAGAAAATTACAATTAAAAAAAAAATTCCAAGAGGAATATGCTCAATTACAGTTAAAGAGGTACTGCAGAGATTTCAGGATGCACACAAGCAAACCACTGAAAAATAACTAGAAATACATATAACAAAGTGAAACAGTAAGGTTCATCTGCCCAATTTGAAAGAAGTTAATAAACTAGTTTATGAAACTGTACATTCAAATCTTTGTTGGCCACATCGGCAAGAAAGTGAGTCTTGATCCTGGTAAGACTTGTATGTGGTCTAAAGGACAGCAAGAAATTCTTTCAAGGGAATATAAAAATCAAGACAGAAACAATGTCTACACAAACAGACATTCTCTATAAGTACAGCAACAAAAAAAAAAAAAAAAAAAGTGCCCAGAATCCTGACTTCTCATTACAAAATATACATAAGGTAAAGATTAAGAAGGAAGTAAGAATGGATTTAAATATAGTTGCCAAAACAAATTATAATTATAATATTTTAATGTTAATCTCTCTGGCATAGCAAAGACTTGCTCATTGAAACAAGTATTTTCATTGTCAAATATTGATCACTGCTGTCATCTTCCTGGAGTTTGTTTAAAACATTTTGCCAATCACGTTTTTTTGCAGCAGCACAAGTTTTAGTTAAATGTCAGTTGGGTATTATTTCCCCCTGGCAATCAACAAAATCCATTTCCAACATCCCTTTTGGCAAACCATCACAGCACCACTAAGCATCAGATATGGTTTGCTTTTGGGCTAGAAGCCACCTCTATAAAGACAATTTCACGAAAGAAAACTATCAGTCCCTGGCACTCTCGTATTTGGGCAAATCTCAAAGTTGCTAGACTACTACAACCCCTTTAAAACTTCATTAGCACTCATGAAAACAAATAAAAAACCAAATCTACGGCTTTCCTGAAATTCATGAGACTGTTTATACAACTAGAGGTCTGACCTCTAACTTCAAGTAGAAGTAGTGTCATGTCTTTGGCAAAAAAAGTGTGTGTCTGTGTGTAACACTATAAATACAGAGAAGAGGGGGAAAAAAGTAGGTATGAAAGTTAAACTAGGAAAATTGAAGGCTAGCTTTTTTATGAAAACTTAAGGTAGTGTAAGAGTAATGGTGAGTATTTTGATGTCAGAACTGTAGCTTATGGTCATTCAGCTATCCATTCTAGGAACAGGATAAAAAGGAGTCTGGTAGGGTTTGGGGTACAATGCCAATTCACAAAAAACAGAAAATTTTGTGGAAACTTCCATATATAAAAGAATCGGTTTTTTTGGAAAGGATTTCTGGTCCCAAAATAGATTTCCTGGTCAAAACACAACAAAACACCAGAACAGACAACAGGGCAATGATCAATATATGACTTGGCTGCAAGAGGGGCAGGCCCTATCAAAAGCCTTCCAGGTTTCCTGCCAGCTTGGCTGGTGACCTGAAAGGGAACAAAGCCTGCAGTGTCTCCAGGCAGTCCTGCCATCTGGACTGCCTCCACATCATGAATCCTGAGGTCTCTAGGGACTGCAGTTCCAGGAAAGCCCTCCCACAGAGGCATCTTGCAGGTCACTGTTTCAAGAATTGCCTGTGCTGGAAGTCCTGGCTCCCAAGACTGCTTGACTCCCACTAGAGATGACAATGAGCAAGTGGCCTGGGAGAATAAGAAGACAAGGCTGAGCCAAGAAACTTAGTCTTAGGCTTGAAGCTTCCTACAGAAACTGAACAAATGATCTTATTCCTAAATAATTTTATCCCTTCTGTGGAAGGCTTGCTTCTGAAAGGTGCCTTTTTTTAGAAGGATTTTTTGGAAAATAAAAGTTCCAGTGGATTATTCTAATTAAATCTAATAAAAGCTAAATATTTTATAAAGCACCCATATTGTATCCCTACCAGCATCACTGAATACCAGAATCACAGAATATGCTGAGTTAGAAGGGATCCTCAAGGATCATCGAGTCCAACTCCTTGGCTCTGCAGAGCCACATCCCCAAGAATCACGCCATGTGCCTGAGAGCACTGTCTGAATGCTTCTTGAACTCTGTCAGTTTTGGTGCTGTGACCACTTCCCTGGGGAGCCTGTTCCAGTGCCCAGCCACCCTTTTGGGTGAAAAGCCTTTTCTAATATCCAACCTAAACCTCTCCTGACACAACTTCAGGCCATTCCCTCAGGTCCTGTCACTGATCACCACAGGGAAGAGATCAGTGTCTGTGCCTCCTCTTCCCCTTACAAGGAAGTTGTAACTGCAAAGAGGTCTCCCGTCAGTCTCCTCTTCTCCAGGCTGAACAGGCCAAGTGATTGTCAGCCACTCCACATAAGGCTTCCCCTCCAGATCCTTCACCATCCTCGTGGCCCTTCTTTGGACTCTCTCCAATACTTCAGTATCTTTTTCGTATTGTGGCACCCAAAACTGCCCCCAGCACTGGAGGTGAGGCCGCCCCAGTGCAGAGCAGAGCGGGACAATCCCCTCTCTTGCCCGGCTGGTGATGCTGTGCCTGATGCCCCCAGGACAGGGTTGGCCCTCCTGGCTACCTCATGTTCACTGCTGCTCATGTTCAACTTGACATCAACCAGGACCCCCAGGTCCCTTTCCATGGCACTGCTTTCCAGCAGTGAAAAATTTCCATTATGAAAAAGATGGAGGATCATGACAGACTAGCAAGGAAATTCTATTTGTGTAAATAATACTTTTGTTATTCGTTCAATGGAACAAGAGGAAATTATGCCAAGACCAATATACAAACACAGTTTAGAAAACTGTCTGACAATCAAGTTCTTCCTTTTCACTACAGTTCACTACAGCCCACCAATACCACCCCCCTTCTCATCTAGGGTACAAGCATCACAGTCAAAGGCTCTTTTCCCAGGAAGAAGAGCCTTTTCTGTAGGATGGCTGGAAAACGGACATATATTCCCACTAACGTGTCTTGGGTTTCTCTCCTTTTTAAAATCAAGTGATCACTTTTGCTAAAGTATCCCAAGTCCAGCTTTTTAGCTTTCATCTCTATCAAGGAAATTAAAACCTTCGGTAGTCACTTTGTGCTCTTAGAAATTATCTCCGGCCTGCTGATTTTTCCTACTCTTCCTCATTTCCTGAACAGGATAATAAGTGTGTGAAACTCTACAGCATTCTCTTACACAAAACATTCAAGTCTGTTCAAACTAGAAGATGATATGCCTATTTTCAGATTTATATCACTTTCAGACTCAAGTGAAATCACACTTTCAAATAAAAATCACTGCAAAATTGGAGACAGGGTTTAATTGAAACTTGGGAGTATGCACATATCCTTTCTGCAAGCTGCCTGAGGCCTTTTTTTTCACACCATATCCCATCAGATGCTTAAGCTTGCAGTCTTTTTGCACACCCATTAAAGTTTTATTTTTGCCCAGTAATGATGTCCCCACATACATGGGCCTCCAAAAGTACGTCCAAGGTTATAAAAAGATCCTTCTGCTTTCAGCAAAAGAATATTCAGAAAGAGCAAACAAAAAGTGGCAGAAGAATGAGAAAAATATACTCCAGCACCACAAAAGTTGATTATTATTAAACACTGGTAATCATATCCATTTCAAATGGGGCCTCAAGAAGTGATCAAAGCCACAGTGTATGGAAGAGTGCAAGCACGGATGAGAGAGCAGTCTTTTACCCTGATGTGCTGGGTGTCTGTGTCCAAAGACATGACAGTGTGCTAGATATAACCAAGTCCAAAGGGCAAAACAGTGAAACTAAACTGAACATAACAAGCTTAAACCACAGCAGACCATCTGCTTCCAACTGCTACATGCCCAAAATCAAATCAACTTTGGGCCTCTGCCTGTTTCTAAGAAATTAACCTGCATTTTCCACTTCTTTAGACGGTAGGCACTAAGCGTTAACTACTGCATAGCTATGAGGGTTTAGTACGTGGGACCCTCTGAGGTGACATGGCCATTGCCCCTTTTTAGCTCATTTTCTTTGCCAGGACCTGCTGCCAACCTGCCAGAAGCCGGCTGTTTCATCCCTGCTATAGAGCCAGTTGCCAAACAGCTGCCATGGCAAACGGCATTCGAAACTCTGCTGCCAGAGAGTTAACTATTCAAGTATTTTTAAAATGTGGGAGGGGTGATTTAAAACTATGCATAATGCAGAACCACACACACTTATGTTTGCACTGGAATTATCATGCTTTGGAGATGTTTGAAGGAACATTAGGTCAGCAGCTATAACAAGTCATGTCATTTGCTTTGCTGATTTTAATTCTCATGTAGTGATAGATATTCCTTGTCAGATGGCTTACTAGCTATTTTCCATCTTGTACTTCAGTAAATTGCAATGTAATTCTCAATCCACATTAATTCTATACCACAGTTAATGACAAATGAGTTAATCATGATGAAATCTTTACAGAGGTTCCTTTGGGTTACCTACTTAAGCTACTGTCAGCATTACACAGTCATCATACTCAAATTAAAGGATCATTATGGCATATATTGAATATTTGGCGTCACAGCAGGTAAATTCTGTTCAAAACATCTAGGGTGCTGAGAAACAGTCTCCTTGATCCCCTTCTCCAAAACAGCACCAGCAGGAGAAAACCCAATGGTATTACCATATTAAAATATTCCTAGAATGACCTGCTTTATATTTACTTCGAGAGTGCTCTTGAGACAGCTTCCTATTTCACATCAGTGCCCAGTAATAATATGATCACTTGGTACCCAGTAATCATATCACTCTTAAGCTGCCACTCTTACAAATCCCCAATTCCCTGGTGCAAAAGACATTATAGCCTGTACTGCAACAACCCCAAAAGAAAAGACTATGAGTTGTTTCTTTTCACTATCATCACCACCAACCCTATCCTGACGCACTGAGTAACTGGATGCTGCAGGAAACACAAAGTCTACTCTTTCTTCTGCCAAGTGTCCTCTGCAAGGTGCTGTTAACTGGAGGCACACTGAAAATTTTCCATGACAAGTGCTAAATAGTATCCTTAAGCGCAATTCCTAGGAGGCAGGTTATATACACAGATGACTGCCCTCAAGGACCCCCGGGGAACACTCCTTACAGCAGCACAGAAATAAACACAAAAATCCTCAGTTCTTGGGGAAAAGTTGTCCAATTATCTCAGTCCTCAGGGGACCATGGTATAATGTAACTATGCTTCAATTCACTTCCCTGTATACTTCTAACTTCACTTATTCTATATTTGTACAAAGAAAAAAGTAGGGTGTAAATGTCAGGACTTGGCCTTCTGTTCAGCTGGACCAAGCAGAAACCATGACAGTGGTACAAATCAGAGGAGGGAAGAATTGGGATCATACTCATACCTAACCAATTCTGAATTCCATGGAAGAAATATCCAGATGCATGTGAAAGTAAATTCAGGCCTCTCAGGGCTCATATTTTTTATGACTCTCATTAAAATGCTTTATATCTGACTACATATGGGGGCCGGGGCCCTTAGCTCCCTGCAATGTTAGCAGCTGCCTTGGCACCTGCCCCGGCATCACAGCTCTCCACCCTTCCCAAGAAGCCAACCTTACCCCAGTGACACTCTTCCAGGCCCCATGCCTAAAGCTGGTGCCCAGCATCCCTGGTACACCCTGCATCCACTGGGCAGCCTGGTACCCACCTCCCTCTCCTTGCCTGGTGCAGCACCACCTCCTGCACTCCTGATGACTGACTGCCACTCCTAAGGGTCTGAAAGGTTATTTTGCAAATGAAGAAGAAAAATCTCCACAGTGCTTCAAAGTATAGGAATATCATTTAACCCTACTAATCTTCCTGTGTCACAGACAGCGAACAGCAACAGCAAAGGGTAAGAGTAGAAGAGTAGAAAAGGAGAGGAACAAAAATGAAAACCAGTGCTCTGTTTTTTTCTCATTTTGGGATACCCTCCAAATTAACAAATTTTTCTCCTGATAAGATCAAATATGAACAGGAAGGCCATACTGAATTAACAGCTTATGATTCAAAGTTGCAAAAGTACTCGGCAGGAAGGAAACATATCAGCTAAGCAACCAAGGTGAGTGATTTCTCCTTAAATATAACTTCAGCAAGAAGGTATGACTCTAATCAGAATGAAGTTGTTTGAGAATGGCACACTTCAATACTTCTGCTTATCTAACAAATGCTCATGCATTTAGAAATATATTATGCGCTTGTATGTGTTTGTGGGTTTTTTATTATTTTGGGTTTGTTTGTTTCTTTTTCAGACAATGTTGAAGCACTGGTACGAGTCTACTATGAACTTTATAGCACTCTGAAAGAAATATTGGATTAGAAGTGACCCGCTTACTGTGTTCTGGGTGAGTAGATTTAAACAAAACACAAATATTCCCATTGGGAACTACTTTCCTGGCTTAGCTTGAAAGAGGCCAGTGCTTGAAACTTGTTAAAAAAAAAAGATACGCCAAAGTCAAGAGTACTCAAATGAAAAGAGAATTAAAAAATAAAACAAAACAAAGACCCAGCATGACCCACGGACTGCCCCAGTGACGGTTTCACAGCATTCTACAGTCACATTGTGACATACAGTTCTAACACTTTTCATTAACGAGAAGATACTATTTTCTTTTTGTGCAATTGTGCCAAAAGAAGAAGAGAAAAAAGTTTTGGCTTTGAAAACGCTGCTGTGAGCTCCAAACTGAGCTGTAGCACAAAGAGAACTGTTAACACAATTATACCTGCATTAGAAGTCTACTAGAAAAAAAAAAACAACAAAAAAACCCAAAAAAGGACCAGGAGATGAACTGACTCTTTAAGGTGACTGAAATACACACATAATCACATTTCCTCTGACAAGTGCCATCACAGAAAGATAAAGGAATAGAACAGGTAAGAGAGCCTTGATTTACAGGAAAAAAAACCCCTCAAAAACCTAAATCCTTTCCCTCATTAAAAACACTCTTGCAGAAACAGCCTTACTTCAAAGCTCTTCTGTTTACACAGTAGTAAAACTTACATGTACCGTATTATTGGTTCACAGTTTTAAAACTACCAAAAAAACTCTTTTATGAGCTTAAAAATCCAGTTATATACAAAAGTACTCATCTAGGTGTGACTTTATTAAATAACAATGACTGAGTGAACATCGTAAGCCAATGAAGAAAACAAGCTTTTCAGCTTGCTATCTAAAACAAAGAAAATGGAGGAATGTGTTTGCCAAAGGTGTGACAAATGGCCTTTTTCTCTGCTATTTTTCTAGAAGTATTATTAACACAGAACGTAAACACAAAGCCTTAAAATATGCCAAACCACATCCATGTAAGATAACTTTGCATTGTGTAGCACTTTTAAGACAAAATTCCAGCATAAGGCTGTCAGAATAATAGCTCCAAAGGGCCCATTTACATTTTCCTAGCAGCTAATGAATTGCCATGGAAAATGGCAGCAGGCAAGCTTAGGGGAAGCATCTTTAAATCTGTTTTTCGTCTTTCAAAACTATGAGCCCAAGTGCTTCGCTTGGGAGTGAAACACTCCCTGTTGGCTTCTAACAAAGACTGAAAGAATCCTAGTGTACCTTTGGAAAAAAAATCATGGAAGTGGTATTCATTTGTCACACACAAAGGGAACATGAAAGGAAAAAGGGCAAGAAAATACACATGAACAGTTTAGCCTGCATTTTATAATGTCTCCTATAGGTGCTTAAAAGAAAACTACATGCAACAGGAAAGAGTATTTACTATCGTTTTTTATGTGCCAATAGTTACTCTGAGACAGCAAACCTGACAGAATTGAACTTCATGCAGTGCCTGGATTACACTTGACTTGTACTCAAAAGCCTCTGTACAAGACAATAACATATCCTAATTAGCTCTAATAAAAGCTGCTTTAAAGGCACAGCTCTTCACAGCCCTCTTTGACCTCTGAGCAAATAGAGGAGAATATGGAAAAAAAAAACAAATTAATTGCATGACAAATTGCTTACTTTCTATCCAAATAGTATAAACCAGTTTTGTCTTAATTGGGAAAATAGAAATTGACCTTGTGTAGTAAGAAAATGGGGTATAAAGACTGACTGCTTTCTGGATGCTGACACATGGTCTGGGTCTCCAGTTTACTTAGTCCAGGACATTTTGATAAAATAATTGCAAAACCGAAATAGCGAAACCTAAATATCATTAAACTGATGAAGCACAGTTGATTAAACACTTAGCTAACCAAAAGAACTTGGGACACATCAATGTTGGTGACAAAGAAAAGCTTACGTAAAGTTGATGACCTGGGATATAACCTAGCCCGATTAGTAAGGAAACAGCATAGCACTTTCACAGGGAAACTAAAAAAAATTTGGAGGGAGCAACTTAAAAATCCTCCTTCCTGAGAGCTTCCACTGTGACTTAACAGTACACAGTGTAACTCACTCCTCGCCCTCTCCCCTCCTCCCTCCCCCACATTAGTTTCTATTGTTCAATCATCCAAAACTCCCAAGAAAAGCTTTCTCACAACAGCTCCAGAGAAAGAAACCAGCGAATGCACAAGGGTCTTACTGTCTGTGCTTCTCTGCCACAGTTACCATTGCCCCTTCCTTTCTTAATCATAAGCAATAGATAAGATTCAAGTATCAAGGAATGATTAAATTATCAAAGCAAATAGACTGTGTCAGAGCTGCAGAATATAGAAGCATGTCATGGCACTGAGGTCTGGGCAAGCACCTCTGCCACATCCTTACTATCAGTGGGATAAAACCTGAGTGTACAATAATCCTTGCCCTCAGGAATAAAATCAAGTCCACTGCCTGCATGGGAATGATAGCGTATTGCGGTCAGGCCGCTAAACAAAAAATTAAAAGAGCAGGGCTCTGGGAATGTTACAACATAAGAGTATTCACTTAAGCACAACATCAACAGCTTGACAAGCCATGCCTCATTCCACCTTTGTTCCTTTCCACCCAATCTTTCCTCACAGCCAAAGTGTTTGTGAAGACAGCTATCTCCAAAGGTATGTAGGAGCACCCAGGTGAGACCAAGGTAGAGAGTACTGAGACAAAAAGATGACTTAATGTCATCTCACTGCTGTTTCAGTCCCAGCTTTGCAATTACAGGTAGCATCATTTTGATCATATGGTCACAACACCTGGGATTCCAAGCCAGAGTCATCTTTTATTTTTTCCCTTTTCTGTTTTTCACAAAAACCCATCAAGTTTCTAGGGACTGCAGCATCAGTTTCTAATGGCACAGACATCTTTCTTTTCAGCTGTCAAATAAAAAAAAAAGTACTCTGCTGAGAATTTGTGCTTCACTGCTTCCATTCTGTTACTTAACAATGATAAATAAGGATCAACATTTGACTCCTCAGTCTGACTGAGACCCTTATTGTTGTCATGCTGTTTTCCACAGATCAATTCTACTGCACAAGTAAGAATCTGAAGTGACACAAGTACACCTGAGGTCCAAACTGATTCATGTCTGATCTTCAGCCACAATTCAGTAGGCAGGAATTTAAGCAGTTTATGTATATTACATACATTTTCCTCGCCACTGACAATTTCATAGAAAACTACACTGCTTCCAGGCTGATACTGGCCTTACACCCAAAAAGTATGTACTTCTGGAGGAAGGATTATACACTTAAAATTTTGAGCAAAAGACTTCTCTCAAGACCAGCATAAAAAGCAAGTTTGGACATTTTTGCACTCCTATACATTTAAATGCATCCTCTAAGATCAGTTCTTCTGGACAACATCTTAGAAATTGCCACTTTGATGCTTCTAAAGGAGATACTACTTGTTTGAAGGCTCCCCTTTAAATTAAGTTCAGGATTGGGAGTGTATTTTCCACACTGCTTGTTTTTTCAGGAAACATCATCTAAAGGTCCAACTCTATTGACTGCAGTTCCTGTTTTGCCTGAGACTAAATTGGCCATCTTTGTTTCATTCATCAGGACTCAGTCCCAGAAGCCTGCTTTAGCCAACATCTGAATTACAGACTACCAGCAACGTGCAGCACAAGCATAACAGGGTTCCAACTAGTCTAGATACACCTTAAATTCCCTAATTCCTTCACCGTGCTACAAACCTCTTGCATGACTTCAGACAACTCATTTAACTGTACCTTAGTCATCTTTCACAGAATTGGAACACACAAGCCTTCCACATATGCATTACACATGCAGCAGAAGTTCAGAGTTAAGTGCTCTGAGGCAGAGTTGCAGGGATTATTTTAATAATGTTTCTGAGAAAATTCTATTTAAGAACAACTTCAGTGGATAATTTTCATCAAAAATTCGTATTCTGAACAACCCACACAAGACAAAGTATACTCTAACAAATGAGAAGAATCATTATCCCCCATCCTCTCATAATTGTCCTTCTTTTGGGGAAACACAAGTTTCCCCAAAACACTGTCACTGTACTGAGCTATTTAGCCCACTTAGCTCCAGCTGGGACCATCAGTCTAAGAAAAAACAAAAACATTGCAGGCACTCATTCTTCACCTGATACTTACCTAGTCTCCAGCTGTTTTCAAAGCATTTTCTGAACCTGATATGATCTCTCCACTGAGTAGCATCTAGAGATTCCTCCTCAGAGCACTTGATCAGCCTGCCTTTAAAGTCATGCAATTCAAAGATGGGAGGGATATATTCCTCTTGTCTCCTCCCCTCAAAAAAAAAGTGATTTCAACCACATTGTGCTAGCACATGTCCTGCCTCAGCAGACTGTTTTGAGTTTTTCCACTTAATTGCTGATATCTTTATGCTCCTGACCATAGCGCTCTAGAGAGAAGAACAAAGCCCCAGATATCCAGCGCTGGGCGCAAAACTCCAAAACCTCCTAAACAAAAGATAATAACGTCATAGTTAAAACCATGGTAAGTCATTAGAAACACTTCACTACTACTAAGACGGAAAACTTGGCATAGTATTAAAGTACAATGAACAAAGCAACAAAAAACACTCCCACAGTATTAAACACTGGGAACAAAAACATACGGACAAATGATAGATTGTTTGTGAGGCAGATTGCAATATTGTTTACAATTACAATCTCACACCGTTCTTCGAATGTTCTTCCTCACACTGCTGGCTGCTGGCACTGTGTTTATAACAAACTTCCTTGAAGGTCAAATTGTACCAGAAAACTCTCTCGGTATTAACAGAAGTTTGCATACTTGTTAAGCGCCTCACATCTCACACCACTCATCTATCAGAAGAAAGTACTGATTAAGAAGAATCCTCTACATGATTTTTCTACTTACAATGATGCTTTTGTGACATAGATTCAAATTCAGGTAATCTAATGCAAATGGTATCTGCTTGATTCAGCAGGATCTGGGTATAAGCATGATTGTATGGTTAGCTTTTCAACCTTTTTTAAAAATCATTGGGTATAGAGCATAAATGTATCAAAAATCAGGATGCTTTTTTCTTTTTTTAATTAAAGTTCTTATAGAAATTCAAGAAGTCTTAAGAAAGGGGCATTTCCATGGAATATTGTCATTTATATATTGTCAGTTTGATACATAAGCTCTCTTTCTACTACGAAAACAACTTACAAATATGCTCTCTAAGCCATCACATTGCATCTTGAGTTCTTCTTTGTAACCAAGACTCAAGGAAAACGTGTAAGCCTGATTTATATTTCATGAATTAACTAAATTAATGCCAACAGAAAGAAAAAGAAATAATTTTATTCAGTCAAAGAGAATTCAGGAAGCAAAAACAATAAAAGGCTTTATAAAGTATAACAATGCATTAAAAAAAATCTATTAAAGCTAATAAATTATGAACTTTTTAACATGCCAGCTAAGATGAAGAATTTTGGGCATCCAAAAATCTGTAAAATGATCCTTTACGGGAGTTGTATACAGTGCGTAGCAGTTACAGCTGATGAGCTCATGAGTGAAAGGTAGGAAAAAAGTTCTTTTGATTGAAAAAAGTAAAAATGGAGTTCTGCAGTTATAGAAAGGCCTCTGGACCACAAATGATTTTGAAATTAGTAAGCATCTAAATTAATTAGAGCAGGACATACAGAAGTAAAATGAAGAAACAGAAAAAAATATACATGGTTTACAATACAACATTGAAGGATAATCATAAAAGGAATGAATGAAGAAAAATATTGGGGTTGGGTTTTTTTCAATTTACAATACGCTNTTTTTTTTTTTTTTTTTTAAGCTCGAATGCCTTTTCCTGGTGTATCCCTACTATAGCACTCTATTTGAGTTGCTGATGAGTTGTTTTGTATCTGTCTGGCCATACCAAGACTCAATTCTCCATTACTACAGTGTCATATGACAACAGCCCATTGCTGTCGTGCAACCTTGAGAGAAGTAATGACACAAGGGAATAACATACATGACATATGTATCACCTTGGCCAGTATCTTCTGGAACAGGCTTTATTATAATTTCAATTACTCCTTCCAACTATTTTTTGCCTCCACTACTCCATTTTGGCAGCCATTTCAGAGTAGCTTTAGGAACACTCATTTTCCTGGTCAGAAATGGAGCCGCTCAGAAACTCTCTGGCAAAACAAAAATCACACTAGAAAGAGTCATCAGCTGAATCTAGCCTGATTTAATGAACCACCTTGGCCTCAGCTTTCAAAGAACTGAAATGAAATCTTGCCTGACTTCCCAGTAGGTGGCTGGAAGCCTGGATTACCAGCACTGGAGTAGCTAGCCCTGGAGAGGCACTTTGGACACCCCCATTACTCAACCTGTACCAGTGCCAGAAATCCTGAAGCTTCTAATTATCTTGACTGCAGGTGTCCAGAGGTCTGACAGCTCTGGGAGACTCTCACACCATGAGAAAGCTGTTCTGGCTGCACAGCCTGAGCCACTCGAGGCTCCATTAGCCAGGCCAAGGAGTTTCACACATGCTGGTGATGTTCTTAGTACAGAATTAAGTGTTGAAATAGGGAAGGCCTGGCAAGCAGGCTAATACTGGAGAGACAATATCCTGCTTTGCCTCATCTGCCTTCTTTACTGGATTTACATGGCAAGGTGCTATCAGTGGGGCAGGCTACCGGTCTGTTTTGACCCATGATGGTAACTGATATCCCTGTCCTTATCTGGACCCACTAGATTTGTCATATTTTCTTAATTTCCTGTTGAAAAAGACAAGGGAGAGAGCAGCTGCGTGGACATCCAGCAGGCAGACAAGGTCAACTCACCTCATTTTCAGTGTGTTCTTTCCCAGAAATCTATTTATAAGAAGTGAGGGAGATATTAAAGAATCACAATTCCAAGAAAGGCCTACAGTATGACTGAAATGATTCTTTTCTCCTTCTTCAGCTAAACTTTACCAATTTCAATAATCTTTTGACGAAAAATGGTAACTTTATAGTGAAAAGCATATATTTAACAGTCCTAGTAGTAGTACTGCTGCGTACATTTACTAAGAATAATTAATTTCTAATAAGTAAAAAGTGTTGATTGAAAGTTATTAACCAGTACCAGCAACACAACAGAACAGTTTTTAACTATCAAAATTGTCCTAGCTACGTTTCTATAATATAAAATATAATTTTCTTTTGAAGAATCCACAAGGTGGCCACAGTTGCCTAGGAAACCCAGTTTCTAAAGCATACATTAAAAAAACCACAAAAATCTAATGCATGAAGTACCTAACATGAATTATACGCCCAATGCAATACTTACTAATTTTGAAATAGACCCACATGAGAATATCAAATCCAAGACTACTAAATGTTTCTCTAAGTCTAGTCTTGCATCTGGCCAGATTTACATATCCAAACAGGTTCAAAACCACTCATTTTGGTGCATGGAGTAGTTGCGTCCAGCTTCTGGCATCCACTGACTGAGAAGGTAAAAGACCTTGAGGACCATGTGAGCATAATCACAGGATTGAAGCTTTATTTATGCCTGTTTAGGCTCTTGCCCTTAAGTTTTACGCTAATATTTCAACTTAATATTCTGGATTTACACTTAAGTCACTCTGTTTATATTGTGAGTCTTTTTATTATTTTTGTGCACATCTTGTATACTCTATGCAGCTGGGATCACTCCAACCACACAAACGTAGCATAGCTACAGAATATTAAAAAAAGGTACATATAGGCCAAACACAATGCAACTCCAGTACTGAGATAGAATAAAACAGAGTAAGATGTTTATTTTCAAAAAGATGCTGTGAATATGGAAATAACAGTAAATCAGACAGTGCAGGCATCCTCCCCAGCTTCCACTGCTGCTTTCCCAGATTTAAGGGGCGGCTTCCTTCCCAGATCTTCACCATTATACCCTTAATCAGCATAACTGCAGGGGTTGCTGCCTCTCACACAAGGCTGTCAAATAGGCTATCTTATAAAGATTTTGAAAAAAAAGTTACAAAACTGGCCTAGACCACCTTGACAGAATTCAGCAAACAGCTGGCTACGTGCCTGTCAGCTGGCATTTTGGCAGTGAGCAGTGACTGGTGTAGCTGGCAAAGCCATGTCCCAAACTGTATAAACTGCAGGAGTGCATGCAGTCATGTTCCTATTCTGCAGGATAAAATACACATCCATGATAAATGAGCAAACAGATTTTATGCAGATGAAAGGCAGAAAGAGGAATTGTGGCAGAGAACTTCAGTGAAGTGGACAGCAGGTCCATCAGGCTGGGAGCAGGCAGAGCAGCCCACTGCCATCTGCTTTCACTGGTGGGAGCAGCAGTGGGGATGCTGCCATCTGTGTGCAGCCTGTGCACAGCCTGTGCAAACCAGGGCAGAGGAGAACAAGACCTGGAGTTCGGGGCTGTCCAGCTTCCAGCGCTTCCTTTGGCCACCAGCTTGACCCCAACCTTGGAAAGCTGGTTTTGTGGTAAAGTCCATTTAGTTGAAGGGGGAAAGTCAGGAGCAAAATGCCTCTGAAAGCTGTATTACAGTAATCTTGGTCAACTACTTTTCCCCACAACCTCATAAACACTGATCTTGTTTCAAGCTTCCACACAGGACACTGTAGAATCTCTTCCATCTCCCAGCAGAGACATATGCATAGTGATGATACCTGAACATAACTCTAAGAAGACTTAGATGAAAAATGCTCATGCTAATACTGAAATGAGCCTTATTTTCCCCTCAGTTATATTTATTTAGTCCCTACTAAAACCAGCAGCTGTTAGTTTTACACATCTCTCCTTTTCCCAGTTTCCTACAAGAACAGCAGTCACAGACCACTGCAATGTACTAACTACACCCTATGGTTTGGCAAGGAGACTTCAAAGATCAAAAGTAGCCTTTTCTTAAGTGACAATCTGGTTCAGTTGTCTGCTCTTTCCTTGCATCTCTTAGCATGCTTTCAGATTTGTTGCTACATAATTCAAGTCTTTTGTCTTGCACTTCTATTTTAAGCAAGTTAAGCATAAAACAACACAGACACAGAAAGAAGCAGAATTTTAAAACTGTCCTTTTCAAACCCGGATTGAGGATTTTTTTTTGTCTACAGCAACCTAGTACTAACTTATTGGTGAATAAAAGACATGTGAAAGTTAGGAAACAGTAATATTACACAAACCTCCATCAAAACATTCAAGGAGACCCTTATGCACCATTAGTCTTTCTGTAATGAGATAGCAGAGCACTCAGTGAATAGTGTCATCACCAAAAGTAGCTCTTTTTGCACTTGGTTTAAAGCAGATAGATAAAGTTATAATCTCACTGTTCAGTGGACGCTATAGATCTTATTCTTTTACTATACGGGGAACCCAGGTAGATGGTTAATATCTTGAAACACGTCTCAAAGGAGAGAGCAAAATACAGTTGTGAGGCATAGAATTGCAGTTCTGTGTCCCACAAGTAAAATTCTTATTTAGTTAGTTTTTTTCAAAATATATTTATTGTCTTTCATAAAAACTCGGAAGTAAAACTCAGACCTCAATAGATTCAAATGATCACATTGGGAAAATATGCAGATATTGCATGCAACAGTAATGTTGTAACAAAACTTAGGCTGTGTGGGGAAGAAGAATATAGAAAGGAGGCAGTAACAGGGAAATTGCCTTTGTTATACAAAGAAAACATTAGCAGTCTCAACAGCCTGCTTCTTTTTAAGTCAGTGAAGGGGAGGTAAGGCTGGCTCTTGACCGTACTCCATGTTTTCTGCTGTACAGGAGCTCCAAAACATGGATTAAGAAAGATGATCCCTAGCTTTGATGGCTTTGAGATCTCTGGGTACTTCAGATCACCCTGTGACTTTGATTTCCCATACAGATATGCTTTGTTGACAACAAATTTCAAATTTATTGAACAAAGTTATGTTAAACAGTGGGTACACACAGCTATCATCTTCATCCTAAAGACTCAGTAGTTTCTTGGATGGACTCAGTCCAAACAAAGAAGCAACCTGAACATTAATATCCTAGGATGGTTGAAGAAGTCTCTGCGAACCAAGAGGGTGGGTGCTGGTCTGAGACATTTGTGACAGTCTATTCTAACAAAGGCGTGCACTTCAGCCACCTACACTTGGTTACATTTCTGGGGATATTTCTTCAACATGAAGGAATACGCCATGAATTCAAATGCTCCAAACCACTCTTTTTTTCCTACCACCTGTAATGTGTGTATTTAGCTTCAAACAACTGTCCTCCACTTATGAAATTATTTTAATCAATGGTAAGATGCCAACACTGATTCAACCAGTATCACATAGAGCAAAGAACCCCTGTTTAGAGTTTTGTGTTGCTGAAGTCTGTGCTGTCAAGTAATGCTAAAAAGTATCCTATTCTTAAGCAGCCCCACAGATGAAGGGATTCACAGTTCCTTGTCCTATATTCCCTTCCAGGGAAGGATGTTCATCATTAACCAGAATTTTGTTTAGATCCTGATACTCTCATAAACGCATTTGAAAAGTAGGCATCTCATCACCAGTAGTGTGAACTATCGTCACAATTCACTATAGGACAGAGGTATCTGCCTCTGGTACTTAGCAGAAACAAAGCAAAACAAAAACTCACCCCCTAACAAGCAAAAAACCATCACAAGCCCCAAAACAATAAATTAGTATCTTATAAGCAGTTTCAGAGGGGTGAAGTCTAGCACATTCTGGAATGAACATGTGATCAAAAGTATTAAATTACTTTAACCTGATGCTTGTCACATAGTTAGCTATATGTGCACAGTTTTAGCCTTTTTACACTGACTTCCAATGCATTTTAATTTGCATTTAGAAAGTCTACAAGCACATAGAGTGATTTTGGCTGACGGTGCCTTTCTATACTACTGCAATTGAATCACTGCATGCTCACAACTGCTGATAAGTTAACATAAAAACATCTTTTTTTGTCTAACTTGCTCGGGGAACAGAAGGATTGATATCATGAGGTAGGTATATAGGCTGCAACCTGTGAATCTAAGCTGGCTTTCTTTAGTGTCTGAAATACAGTATGTTTCTATATCAAAGGACAGTGTTTTGCTACAAAAGGCAATGGCTATTTTGGCCTAAAGAAATATCAGTTGCTCATTATTTGGTTTTGTGAATCAGTAAAGAGTGTGAGTTAAACTGAAAAGTTTTAGGCTAAGACTCCCTTACAAAGTAGTCATGATTCCTTTGAAAGCCTCCCAAATGCCTGTAATGAATGTCAGTCTTCTGAGGCAATTGGGAAGTTCTGAATTTACAAAACCTGTCTCCTCAACCACTGGAAAAGGTTAGCACCACAGGAACCATCTAGAAGTGGGCTTGGCATCTTCCTAGGCAGTTAAAAGGGAGATCACTATGTCTTACCATATTCCCTCAGCAGTATTGAGTTTCAATCTTTTTTTTTTCATCCAAACAAATTTATCATAAAACCCTTGTGACCACTGTGAGCAAATATGAAAAAAAAAAATCAAAAAAGTTCAGACTACCTAGCACAACACTTTGTCTCTGCCACTGACAACTGAGGAGCTGTTTAGGCTTCCTCCTTTCTTTTCTCCCATCAACTTAATCCCTAAATAATCCTCTGCATTGGCCATCACAGATCTAAGATTACTGGAGTGTACTTCTGTCTATTCCTTTTAGTATCTGTGGGCCTACTGTCCATTAATTTGCTGATTTTCTGTTTCTTTGGGTTTTCTTCTTTAATAATGTCACATTATCTGCATTCACGAGCTCTTACAGCAAAAAAAAAAAAAAAAGTTCTTTTCACCTGTTTTAAGCCTATCTCCTCCAAAGTTCAAATGCCATACAGCTCCAGTAATAACACTATGACGTTAAACTTCACTCATCTTTTCCCTATGACTCTAGTCCTTAAAGAGAGCTTCTTACCCTTCACCAATTTAGTCGCTCCTCTCTGTTCCTCTACTACCCTTCCTGGGGTGTGGAAACCAGACCTGCACACAGCTGCCAAGATTTGGGCACATTAATGTTGTACAGTACAGCAAAACACAGAGCAGACACTCTCTGTCTTCTCAACACCCTTCCTGATGATGCCAAACATTTTAACAACTTTTTTCACTGGTGCTGCTACAAACAAAGCTGATGGTTTTAGGGAATTGTTGATGATGACTCCAGGACCTTTAGAAGTGTAGCTGTCAAAATCATGGTAGAACTCTCCCAGGGTGAAATGTATGAGATAGTTCTTGTTTGTAGCAGTCTGTAAGTGGAATTGCAGCCTGTGTTCTCTTTGGCTCTGGTTTTCCTTGCCAGACAAACAAACTCAAATGCAAATGTGATACCTGACACAGAGATGTTGTCAGGAGAGGTAGCTGCAGTGTCACCAGCCTTTTTATCCTGCCTTGAACTAGCAAGATACTGCAGAAAGCTGAAACAAAGTACTTCAGGACTGGCAGCATAGTTCTTGTTTGTATTGATGATGAAGGTCTTGATGATGCAGGTCTTGATGATGCAGGCTTAACAGTCTATGATAGACCTTCCATTAACCATCATCAGCTTTCTGCATTTTCCTCTCTGAATTACTGAGCACAGCGCATATATTAATATATCACGTAGTATAGATCATAATAATTCTAAAGTAACCATCTGTAGAGATTGAGGATATAATGCTATTTCAAATTTCAATATTGTAAAATATTTTCAGTGTTTTATTTTGAGTATTAAATAAATGAAACTGAAGTTACATTTAAAACTTCTGCCTTCTCACTGTCAGTCAGGTTGACTGAGTATTCACTTTGGATAACTCTACAATGTCAGTGGCATGGTATTCTCCCTCCTTAGCATCACCTCCTTGCTTGCTGTTATTCCTTCTTTTTCATTAGGAACAGAATCCCAAGAAAGCTTAATTCCTTTTACTAGAGTGAAAAGAAAAATCATGTTTTTGAAAGGTCACTGTTTATAGTGTTATTATAACTTCTTACAGTCCAATCAGTTAATAGGAAATTGAACCCATTTAAAAAAAAATCTGATTCATGGTATTTTTATAGTGTTCATTAACAAAGCATCCAATAATTTAGATTTTTCCAGAATGGTGAACTCACAGTAAAGTGAGTCAGATCATCATTACAGCAACTGTCAGAGGATTAACTATCCCCTACCTGAGACTCATCAAAAAGTCATATGAGGTTGGAAAGCCATCCAACAGCTCAGCTGAATTAAGTCAGTCTGTATAAGAAAGTTAAGATGTGTCGGCTACAGGCAGAAAGCTGACAACGAGGAGCAGAAGTGAATTTTAAGTCAAAGTGAACAGAACAGAAACCTCTGGGTAGTACAGATGGGTCTCCAGCAGGAGAAGCAAGGTTAGGAGAAGTATTGACTGGTTTTTGCACAGCCATGTGAAAAAGCTGAAGCCCAGAGAAAAAGAGTCTGGGCATGGTGCCATGCCTTCCTGAGCTCAGAGGGCAGCCTGCCAGCCTATACTTCTAAGTCACAACAGATCTCTCTTGACAGCATGTCTGTGAAAGAGGAGTATTATTAATTCTCTCATTTTAAGAAGGCACAATCTCACTCTCCTCGGGGTTAAAGGAAATGCTGTAGGGAAACACGATTAGGATCTTATATTTTATTCAGTTCTGAATAAAATTTCCTATTTAAACTAGGTCTCCCAGGATGTAAGATGGGGGGTGGGGGGGAGGTTCATGAGGAGCCTGGTTTTGGAAGAAGAAAGGGAAGATGGAGGAAGAAATTTCCTGAGTGTTTTTTCATTCAATCTTCAGAGAGAAAAAATGGCAACAATTTTGATTTGTCTCTCTGGGAAAATAAAAAATTGTTGTGTTCTAAAATGCCCACCTTCTTCATCTGTAAATACCTATCCTTTGATTTTTCACAGTATCAACAGTTTGTGCAGAAAAAAATCAATTCAATGCCCTAAGAGAACAGAAGGAAGAGGGAGAATTAAAAAATGCACATATATAAAGAAAGTTTTACAGAATAAAACAATGTTGTTCTTCACTATCAACAACAACAAAAAAGTATCTTGAAAAGGAATTTTATCCCTCTCATACCTCCAGAGCAACACAAAGCACTGATAAATATCCTCTGTGGGTACTTGGTCTCTGCGGCTGCCCTGTTGTGGTATTGCCACTTCCTTGGAGAAGAATTTCTTCCTAGATGCACTGAGGAACTTACACAGTGGCTGATTGAGCTGTCCCAATTTCTGAACTACATTCTGAATATCTTTCACAATAGCTAGAAGTAACTTTTATGCTTTATCCATAGCTAAAATAATCAGGACCAGGGATCACTGAATCACAGAATTGTGGAAGGGTTTAGGTTGGAAGGGAACTTTAGAGATCACCCAGAACAAGCTCACTTCCATGGGCAGGGGTATTTTTAGGTCAGATCGCTCAAAGCGCCATCCAGCCTGACTTCAAACAGGTTCAGGGATGAGGCTTCTGCAACTTCTATGGGCATCCTGTTCCAGTGTCTCACCAACCTCACTGTAAAAAGTGTCCTCTTTCTATCCAATCTAAATCAACTCTCTTTCAGTGCTAAGCCATTCCCCCTTGTCCTCTCTCATACTCCAGATCCTGGTAGAAAGTATCTTTTTCATAGGACCCTTTAGGTCCTGGATGCTGCTAGAAGGTCTCCCTGGAGACTTCTCTTCTCAGGCTGACTAACTATTCTCATAGAAGAGGTGTTCCATCCCTCTGATCATATCTGTAGCCTCCATTCAAACAAACCCATGTTTGTCTTGTACTGGGAACACCTGAACTGGATGCAGTACTCCAGGAGGGATCTCATGAGAGCGGAGCAGAGAGTGAGAATCACCTCCCTCAACCTGCTGGTCACTTCTTTTTATCCAGTCCAGGATACAACTGGTTTTCTGGGCTGCCACTGCACATTGCCAGCTCATCCTGTGAAGAATGCATAGAATTTGGAAAAGTTTGTGCCATTTGAAAAACAACAGCAACAATACTTTCCATGAATACTCTAGTATGGAGTTATTCTGGGTTTCCAAATCCTATTTAGGTGCACATGGAAGGGGAGAGATCGCCCAGCTGCAACTGAAAGAACTACAACATACTCAGAATGCTCAAAGCAACCGTAACTTCTGTCCCAGAAGTCAACTGCATGTGTCAATGAACACCTTTGGACATCTCAGTTAACCTAAGGTTTAACTGCAGCGCTAGATACTACAGTGAAACATTCAGCTGAATAAGTTTACTGTAAAGTTATCTTCCAGAGGTTTACAAACTGTATTTGGATAAGACCATGCTGAAATTGTAAGTTCAGAAGTTACTATAGAGAAGAAGCAGTTAGAAGTTTTTCTGTGAGAGGGAAATAATCATATCAATTCTGCTAAATCCCACAAATAAAACTACTTAATCCAAATGAAAATAAGTACCAATTTAGTTATTAGTGCATGCCTCTAAGAAATATATACATATTCTGTGGTGACAGTAACTTCTCACCAATAATCCACGTTAAAAACAATGATGTATTGAATAGAATATATTTCAGCTGACACAGCTATGTTCACACACTGAAGCGTTAATATTTGTAAATATTAGGGTCTATACATGACAACCTGAATCTCCTAGGAAAAGCTTTATTCACATACAAACACTTACATGGAAATCTCCAAGTCCTGTATGATTTTTACTAGAGAGAGCCAGAGAATCAGCCAAGCAATAACGTGGAACATGACAGGGTTTTATGAGCAATGACAATAGCTCACAGTGCTTTAATAACCATGAGTCTGCTATAGCCAATAGAAATAGTAAAGCAAAAATGTAATCAGGATGTAATTAAAGCAGTTGAAATTGATACAGGGTTACAGTGAAGAGTCCTGGCAAAATCACGTCTCGCAATTTTTTTAATGCCAAGTAATCCAGGTCACACCTGCCACATCACTGACTAATAACACAGGATACGCTAATGCTGAGCTCAGTGAAGAGCCAAGAAGGCCAGGAAAGCAGGTCAAATACTCACCTCTGCTCTGCTGAAGTCCTCTCTGGGACCTTTCCACCTAGACCCTTACGCACTATTGGAAAAAGTAGTGTAACATCTATTCTCACCAGCCTTGACAGAAAACTGTGACTTTCCAACAGATAACCAGGCACTGAATTTTTATGTAGAAGTGGAAGACAGCTAAAACCTCAACTTCACTGCTAGCTATGGGCATAGAAAATGCATAAGAAGATACCCCAGAGGATGCAAAATTTGCTTCAGTGGTTTTGGTTTTTGTAGCACTGAACATGGGGACCAATTGATTTATCTTCCGGTTTTTGATCCACTGGAATCCATCCTCCTACCACAGAAGCATAGACCAGGCTGGGTTAGAAGGGACCTTCAAAAGCCAACTATTCCAACACCCCCTGCAATGGGCAGGGACATTTCTCACCTACATCAGGCTGCTTAGAGCCTCATGCAACCTGACCTTCAATGCTTCCTGGATGGGGCATCCACCACCTCTCTGAGCAACCTGGCCCAGTGTTTTACCACCCTCTTTGTAAAAAACCTCTTCATTGTATTTTCCTCATCCAAATAAACTCCTTTAAGTTTAAAACCATCTTCCCTTGTCCTAAAAAAATGGGCACTGCTAAAAAATTTGTCCCCATCTTTCTTATAAGCCCCCTTTAAGTGCTGAAAGGCTGCTATAAGGTCTCCCTGGAGTCTTTTCTTCATCAGGTTGAACAACCCCAACTCCCTCGGCCTTTCCTCATAGGAGAGGTGTTCCAGTATGTTTGCAATACATGAAGTTCCCTACCACAGGAATAAAAAATAACCTGGTGCATTTAAATTTAAGGAGTAAATACCAAAAATACAGGTACTGAAAGGTCAGCAAATGAGTGCCTCTTTAGGAATTTATGCACTAGAGCCACTATTAATGCAGCTCAATTCATAAAGAATCAGCAGGTGAGCTGAGAGTCTGCATGTAATCCAGTTCTTAAAAAGTAAGGGCAGAAAGTAGGGAAAAAACCTCCTGTGGATCCTTTTGTCCCAACCAGTAGAGAACCAGGACTGCAGGATTCACCATGGGGTATCACAGACTGTAGGAAGAACCAAGTAGCGTCACAATTGTGATTAAGCCACAAGATTAGTGATTCTGTGCTTTGAGTCTTTTTCAACTGCCAGGGAAGGAGGCAAACTTGTTGTTTCTGTGCTCCCATTTCCACAACCTAACCTATCATGTGAGCTTCTGCTTTATTCATTCTACATTAGTGCAGTACAAACAGATAACTATTTAGCTAGAACATCCAACTAATAGATTTAAGTGGTACATATTGGCACAAAGGGTTTTAGAATAGAGTTGTATCAATTAATTAAATCTACAGCTAATGTGATCCCTCAAGAAACAGACAGTAAGGCAAAGCAGATTGTCTGAGATCTTATGAAAATACAGCCTCCACCCTAAAAGCTGCATGGAAGAATGACAGAGAAAAACAGATCTCACACAGGGCTGAAGGTACAAACCACTGGCAATGATGCACAAGGGAGTGGTGGATGGCACCTAGGGCTACAATAAATGATTTACCAAATGAACACATTTCAGGAAAACCTGCAACCTACTGAGAAATTGCCAAGGCAACTTTTATGCTCAAGGAGGAGCCATATATTCCAAAAGGGCTGGAAAGAGACTGTCACCAACCCCAAAGCAAGTAAAAAGGAGGTTAGTAACTAAGGACTCTCACAGAATTGCTCAGTAGATACCAGAAAACACATTCCCCAGGGAAGACAAAGCCTCTCAGCCTTCCTCAGAAGCCTTCTAACTTCTGCCCTGTGCCCCTTGCCCACACCAGACAGCTCTGACAAGGCAACAAGTGACTAGATGGCTCCAAGAAAAAGAATGGTGGAGACTGGGTCATAGGTACAGTTCTTATTGATGGTCACAGCTGGGTGTCTCATCCTGCACTGAAGTGAACAGAAAATTGCCTTCACCTGAGTATCTTCTTTAATCCTAAAAATCTGCACTTGAAACTAACACCAAAAAGTTAGATGAGGTGCTCAAATAAGACAATTTGTATTAAAATATTCCTAAAGAGATGAATCCCCATTTTTTTAAAAAAAAGAAGGAAGTGAAACCAAAGAACAAGGAAAATTTACCTCAGTAGCTTAAGAAGCAGCAAGTCGGTGTCTCAGTAGAAGCTAATCCAAAGGATACTGGCACATGAAAGCACTGGCAGTTTTTGTAGGATGCTACATCTCAAATGCACAGAAACAAGTTACCAAAATGGGAAAAAAGCCAACAAAAGATATGAAAAAGGTAGAGAAACAAAAGACTGACAATTTAGTAAGAAGCCACTGACCCAAAACGGAAGAAATATGAAAAAAACCACCATCATGTGAAAATGAAAGATGGCAACTGAGGATAAATACAAAGTTCCAGCACACTGTTATAATTCTAGAGGTCAGTGGGCTGAAATCAAAGGCTGACACAGAACTCTCTATGAAAAAAAATCTCATGGTCAGACTCCAGTTTTTCCTCCCTTCTCTGTACACCAAAAAATAAAACTCACTGAAAGTACACAGACTGCTTGTATAAGAAACAATGACTTGTACATAAGTAAGGGCTTTTAGCAGGTGTGATGTTGAATTATGACAGAGAATAAAGTAGTTCTGTTATTACACAAAGCTATATATCAGGTGAGGTTATAATCCTCTGAAAGAATTTGACTTTATACAGCCATATTAATTCAGACAAATTACTGCAACATTCTGCTTGCACTGAGCATGCTCCCATCCTTTTCACCCCGGGGCTGAGGTAAACTGTGAGTGCTGTGGAGGCAGATAGGCTCTTCCTGCTGCTGCTCCCACTGCCCCATGGCTGGCACATTGGATTATGTGAAGAAAGCTGAAACCAACCCCAAACACAGAGAATGGATAAGAAAAGAGACAGGGAAGATACTACATTAGTGCTGACTTCTGCATAAAAGAAATCTATAAAGAGAAATTTACTCAAAATGCCACTTCCATCCTGTTGAATCCTGCAAAGTGTACAGATCAGGATTTTCTGGACTGTGGATGTAGTCAGCTTCCGGGGTAAAGACAGCACTTTTCTCCCATGGCATGAATTATTCCCATCCCTATGACCTTAATTGGAAGGAGTGACACAAAGGTAGTTGACAGTGCAGAGCATCACACACCCAAAAACACTTCAGAGAGGAGAACATTTCCAGTGCCATATGGTGTCCAGCTCCACTGCTTACCTGAAGTGGCTGCCTGGATGCATTTCTCCTAACATGCATCCTTCTGTTTCTGCGTGTGCTGTTACAGGTGTCCCTCTAAGCATCGCACAGCGGCCATGAGAGCTGCCAGCAAGGGGACACTGATGCTGCTGAGGGAGCATACAGCACATCAGGAAGCACTTGTGATGCTACAAGACAGGACACAGGCTTCTGTTAAAATGAACCCTTGTCACCGTCTGCTTCAGAGGGCACGAAGAGGAGGCACCAGTAGTTTGACAGAGTTTTTTTCCACTCACAGAGGGGGACAGAAAACTATCTTGGCTTGCATAGTCAGGGGAGCTAACCCAAGTGATTCCATTTTATAGGAGATAAAAAAGCTGAAGGCGTAGCAATGTGCATTGCTGAGAAAAGAAGCCCTTGATCTGGAGGGTTCCTCTGGGCTGCTGAGACGACACTTCTTCCTTCCTTACGTAACCCAAAGACTTGCTTCTCAGCTACGTTTGTCTCGGAAAGATCTTGGGCTTTAAAAAAAGCTTTCAAGGATTCTGCAAGCAATGGCTCAGGGGCTGTACACACACTGGGCTCCTTACCAAGCTCTGCTGATAAGGACACTTTCAGACACCCCTCGAAACAGATGTTCTTTTGCTTTCAAAGTAGCAACAAGTCTGCAATTTTGGCACCATTTGCACCAGAAGTGAGAAAGCCAAAGCAGTAGGTGGAAAACTGAACCTCTTCTGAAAGTGCCTTCCCTCAAAGAGAACATTTCCACTATTTCAGTTGTGTGCTTGTCCTCATCCAGGCCAGCCTGATCATCAGCTCAGGAGAGCTCACCAATGGGCTGGGGCAGAAGCTTCAACAGTGACAACTCTGCCTTTGCCAGGTCCCTGATGGGGCCAGACTCGTACAGGTGCACAGCTAAAATGGCCAGTGACAAATGAGGAAAGACATTTCACATGCAAATGGTGTACAACAAAAAACTAGATCCTGGTCTATATTATTTCCTTTTGCATCTGTTCAATCTTGATCTATCTAGGTTTGATCAATTAATTTAGGGATTTTTTCGCATATGAAAACAACACAAATGAACACTCTGGAGATCCAGCTGCTTATGAAGGACTTTTTCAAGATGTTGTTGTATTACAAAAGAGCTTTATTCCTATCTTCAAAACTCTAAATCACAAAAGCTTCAGTGTTCAGCCAACACTCCCTCTTTGTTTGTCTTCACCTTATCATTCCATCCCAATGTAAAAAGCATCAGTCAGCAACTTGTTTGCCAATAATTTGGCAAATGTTGTTCTCTAAAACCTAAGTCAAAAGGTTAAATGCAAACCAATATTGGTTTCTGTTCTGTAAATAAACTAAAGTTCTACTTTGAACTAAAGAAACCAAACCAGGAGCAAAGTGGCTTTTATGTGACAGAGTAGGACTTCAGACAAACTACAGTCTTCATTTTATTGACTGTACCTGATAAGACCAATTTGGCCTTTTAGAAAATGAAATAAAATTTAATTTAATGCTATTTAACTTAGTATTGTTATCATGCGTATTTTTCTTCAGGGAAAAATGAAATAAAGAGGGCTTCAACACAGAGGTACACTCACAGGGGGAGACAGAATGAAACAAAAGCACATGTAAGATGTCAAGATTTTTTTTAAGCTATAAATAAGCAGCAAGTTTAGATCAAATAAACAGCATATGAACTACAAGCACTGAATCTCATGGATCTATGCCTCCTGCCAGAAAGCCTAAAAATGTTCTAAAAATAGATTTATGTCTTAGACAAATATCAATTTCTAACATTAGTAACTCACATACAAAAAATAACCTTCTATTCCTCTACAACAGGATCTTTTCCAGGAATAAAATCTTTATTATTATTTAATCATCCAACTGAACTGAGACAAATTAGTAAAACTGAAATACTAATTAAAAACATGCCTGATATGTATTTTATTTTCCAGAGCTAACAAAAATATACTGCTGATAGCACATTTTAGTGTAAATGTTTTTTTCACAGAATGTTTTAAAATAAATGGGAAAAAAATCCAAAAGATTTTCTTCCTAAGACATTCCCAACACTAGTCACAGAAATCACAAAATGGGGCAACGAAGCATGATCAATATTTGTGCAATCCATTTATAAGCACAGATATCTGTCTTTTGTTATATCAATGTGCTATCCAAAATGCAGTGTTTCTAGGACATTTCTGTGGATTCTATCACAGTAATGCACATTGAGAAATAAAGAACAAGTTAAAGCCTGGTGTATGTAAAAGCATGTTTTCAAATATGACTTCTACAGTATTAGCTTTCAGCTGGTAACAAAACTTATAGTCAACTTATTTTATCTCACCAAGACTTTATACAACTACCAACTAAATTAATTTATATTAAAAAATTATGTACTTTTTATATTTAGCTATATTCATTATTGATGGATTAAATGCCTTATATATGTTGAAACACACACATAGCATCAGATGAAAAATACACAAGAGCTTATGGTGGAAAAAATACCTACAAGATTTCCATGTTTTAAAAAGTAATTATAATATATTATTGAAAATGTGAAAAGAAATAGATATTCCTACCAGAAATTTTATCTTGACCAATTTTGCTCCCACATATTCCTGTGTTCCACTGAATCAATTTCACACTTACTCACCTCCCTGTCTCTGTGATGTGGTTTATTCATTGGTTTGATATTGCCATAGCAACTCTGCAACATGGAAACGTGTTAGCCAAGCAATGCCGCTCACCTCACACTATATGGTGAATTGCTGCCTGGTACATACAGCATATTTCAATGTATATTGATCTCTGCTTCTTACTATTAGGCTACTGGTTTAACATCTCCACTTTAACTCTGCATTTAGCAATCTTTTGTCATAACCTTCACAGTATTTAATTTGTAGTAGTTTTAATTACAAAAATTAGCTATTTCCTCAAATTTAAAACCTGGATGTATTTTGACTACAAGCCTAATTACTGCATTGGGACACACATGAACAACCAGAAAAATAAACAGCACTATTCCCAACCCCAAAATTCAGGGCTTCCCTATCATTCTTGCATTTTTGCCCCATGTAAGCAAGCATATGCAAATCACAGATCAGACTGTGGTAGCATGGCTCTGCACACGTGCTCCATTTAAGAAGCTTTCCCTTTGGTGCATGTGGCCTGGAGGGAGTGGGGACCCTCTCACCCCCACGATGCCTCCCGAGGAAAACACCAACAAACTGGATGCTGGCTCGTGAGAGGGATGGTGCTTTGTCTTTAGAAGAGATGGAGCACTGGGGGAGCCCATCAGAAGGCAGCCAGGGATGCTCCAGCAGCTTCTGCTCCCACAACTCCCCACAATCAGTGGGGGCTTGCAGCGTGCTCTGAACCACTAAATGGAGGCAGTATGTCTTCTGCATTTATATAGAAGGAAACTCCAAACAAAACAGTATGTGAGAACAAAAGTGCAGCAAGCAACGGAGTCTTTAAAGCTCCAAAGTCTAATGCGTCAATACTATGTAAATCAGGGCATCCTCAAACACAGATTTGGATCATAGTGAGGAGACTAGGCAATCATCCAGGGCAGTAGTATGAGTGGGAGCTGAAACTGTCTCATTGACTCAGTCTTTATCTTCACAAGCTGCCAACTACTTCACAACTGTGCTTACTCACAGAGGAAATGTACTTCTGTTTGAACTGGGTTGCACCACAGCCTGACCTAAATGGTTTTTTAAGAAAAGCAATTTATTTGCCCTCAGATACTCTTGGATAAGTCACATGAAACACTGAGTTTCTGACCACACTTAACACAGACAAGCTGCATGGAAACCAGCAATACCGAAGGACTCAACACATCTCTGAACACGGTAACGTACCAGGACACTTCTTTCTCCTACTCAATAACATCACCACTGTTTCAGATCTCACTGTGCTTAAGCTCAAAAGTTAAACTGATGTAGAGGCCTTAGACTAAGTGTAAAACACATTTGTGAGACAGTATGGGCTTCATAGGTGAAATTCAAGTTACTGCCACATTGGTGGACCACACTACAGTTTGTGATCTGAGATGTACCACAACACATCTGTATGGACTAACAACCAAGGACTTTAATTTCTTCCCCAAGCAGAATTGAAACCAGCATTTTGGTCTCAGATTTAAGCAGGCTTGTTCAAGGAAAAGATGTGGAACAAAGGGAAGATGAAGAAAGGCATTTTTGAGTAAAAGTTGTTTCAGCTCCTGACTATGCTCTCCAACAAACAGGCAAGAGTTATGAAATTGTTGTAAGATGAATTCCATTGTGCCTCAGCACAGCAAAAGAAGTGTTACTTGTACAGAATGGGAAAATGGGTTTCTATTACTATTTTCTATTACTTGGCTTTGATTTTTTTCTCAACCAAAAAAAAATAATTGCAAATTCCAGGAGAGGTAAGTACTATACCCTCAGTAATGATCCTACAATTGGTGTTCCCACGTAGACCACTAGGAGGCCTGCTTGTGCGGGAGGGTGGATATGGAGAGGGAATCAGGTTAAACAGGGAGATGGGAGGAATGGGGGTACTAAACAGGGAAACAATTAATTCATATCAACACAGTGCTAGGAAATCACACCTTTCACCTTATGGACTACTCTTACACTACTGCAAAAAGCTAGGTGATTGGTCTGCTCTCCTAACAAAATTTGCAATGCTCTACACTTCTAGGCAATTTGCAATATTAATTCTCTTAATATATTTAGTTTTCTCCTTGACAAATAAGGAGCTCTGAAAAGGTGTTATAAAGGAAAATTACATTCTGCTAAATGTGAGAGGTTATTTCATCTAAGTACATATTCAATTTTTAATGACCTTTGCTGGAACTCTTACAGGCAGTACACTGCAAAGCCATCTAAAATAAAACATTAGCAATTGGTCTGCTGCCTGTTGTTCCCTTCATCCTTCCAGTAAAGTATTTGAATCTTTGACCCCAGAGCTGTTATCTGCTTCCATCTGAAGGATTTCAAGTAGAAGACAGATGCGAGCTATCTTTGCATACATGGACTACAAACTCATGGCCAAAACCAGGGCATGAATATATGGAGATACTCAGCATCATTCCCACAGGCACGTGTCCCATGGACACATTTTTGAAAATACGGAATAGTACAGTAGCAGCAGTACAGCTTCCATATGAATACTTAGCCTTTACGTAATCCCAAAATTATGAATCTGCAAACAAAACCAAATCCTACTCATTAATCACCAAATCTAAAAGTCACTGGCAGCTACTCTAAATCTATATGAAGGTTCAGAAAGAACACTGATAAATACCTCCCCCCTCGACTTCCCTTTCTCTTCCCAGGTCTCAGCAATGGCACAAACTTCTTCAAAGTGGGTCCTTCCCATGGACTTCTGTTCTTCATGAACAGCTCCAGCATGGATCCCTCCCACAGGATACAGTCCTTCAGGAAGACTGCTCCAGCATGGGTCCCCCACGGGGTCACAGGTCCTGCCAGCAAACCTGCTCCAGTGTGGACTTCTCTCTTCACAGGGCAACCAATCTCACCAAGAGCCTGCTCCACCACAGGCTTGTTTTTTCCTTTCCTCTTCTTAACAATGTTATCCCAGAGGTGCTACCACCATCCCTGATGGGCTCAACCTGGGCCAGCAGTGGGTCTGCCATGGAGCCAGCAGGCATTGGCTCTGCTGGACAAGGGGGAACCTTCTGGAGAAGGTTCTCACACAAGCTGCCTCTGTAGTCTCCCTGCTATCAAAACCTGGCCATGCAAACTGAATGCAACTGCTAGAATAAAAGCAACATTTTACTTACCAGACTGTAACACTTATTTCAAATCACAGAACCATCACGCACAGCCACTAAATTGCAACAACATAGTCCTGCTTTTGCTAAGGGCAGATGTCACCTTGGGGGAACTATCATGGGCTTCTCTCCAGACCTGGCATTTCCCAGGGCCACAAACCCACAGACGTAGTGGGTGCTTCACAGACTTAGTGTCAAGGGCTACACAGTCACACTAGAATGGTTTGACAGCTTTGAGCTTCATAAAATGCCAGGAATCATTTTTTTTTTATCTCCATCCTCTGAGCAAGGCCACATCTCAAAACCCATTTTATATCCAGTCATATCTGCCCCATGGGCTGCCAGTCAGACTGTTCTAAAGTAAAACAAAAGGTCATATGACATGATTTTGGCTTCAATTTCAGTTATTTGTTGATTTAGATCAAATGAGAGGAATTACAACTCTGATTTTACACAAAGTTTTCAATCCCTCTATATTTCTTTAAAATACACTCATGGGTACCTCTATATCCTTCCAGCAGAGATGCAGCTCTGTACAAGTGGAATTTTAACTTGCTGAGACCCTCAGGAATTTAGTCTGTAAAAACCAGCAAAGACCCTGAGACTTGTAAAACACCCTAGATGAAAAGCATTCATAAATTGAGCAGCCTTTTCTTCTCTTTTTTTTTTTTATTATTAAATCAGTGGACAGTATCACAACAACAGAAAATCATCTTTATAAAATGGGTGATTCAAACAGACAAAAGGGGTTGTCAGCAAATAAACTGATGCCAACATAAGCAATCATCAGGTCACATAAGCTGATGCAAGCAGAAAATAAAGAGACTGCAAGTTAGTTCCTACACAGTAAAGCTACTGGTGGTATCTTTTTTTGTATTTGGAGATCTTTATTAGAATTGCTGTTTTAGGCTTGACGTGTATTGTTATGACATTATATTGGTTTTGATTGATTGCACCCTTCTCTTTTCATTAAGATGAACTAACACTGACGTGCAATGGACTATCTTTAATGGCAAACAGGTATTTATGGTATAATCAAAAATTACCATCACTACATAATGTAGTCTTGTTTAGTATCTCATAGTTTGGGGTTTTTTTTAATACAGTCTGTTAGGGCAAACTGATTTCAGAGGGAAGAAAAAAATAAAAATGCATCTCCTATAACAAAGTCGATTGCATCACAAGGACTAGGTAAAGCCTTATAGAGACTTTTAATGAGAACTTTTAAAAAGGTTCAATAGAGACAAATGCTATCAACTCGTACAAGGGTTTTAGCACCTTCATTTTCTTCAGATTAGGAAGGTCCTATATCCATCACATTGTTAGTTTTAATGACTACATTAACACATTTAGCTGTTTTAATACTACTACTACTACTACTACTACTAACAGTCAGTATAAAATAATAATCGCCTGTGTGGGACAGACAAAACAGATATGTATCTGTAAAACTTCATTTGTATCAGCAAGTTAACAAGTCAGAATTGGAGTGCCCACTGCTTACTTTCATATTTCAAATTGCAATCATATATTAATTTTAGATATTACTATCTAAAATCATGTTCATCCTTCCTTGCCACATCAGTTTTTTTGAAATTTTTACTTTCTTATCTTTATTCTGTTACCTATGCATGCTGACAGTAGAACAGTGTTATTAACAAAACAAATTAAGAAGAGGCTGTACTGTTTCACATTTATGTTTGTCAATTCACAACACTAAATAGGCCTTTAAAATAAAAGAATACTTTTTCCCAAAAATCAATTAGTACTGTATGATTTGTTTATATGCTAAATTAAAGGAAAATGAGTCTGAAAAAATGTACCCCCTCATATAGTCAAACTTGACAGGAATAATTAGATTAGTATGATTGGCATCTAGTGCTGACTAAACACTAGAAGAGTTACTATTTGCTGTTACAATTACGCAAACATCTATGAAAAGCAAGAGCCATTAAAACCAAGCCTAATTTTCTTCAGGCATTCAAGATAATGAAATAGATAATGTAACAAGATCTCTGGCTTGTATTGTTACTCGGTTTTCCACAGCTTCATTCGTTGTATTTCTGTCAGTGGCTCTATTTATTAGTGTTGTTTACCAAGCATATATTTTTATTTGTGCTTTGATGTAGCAAAGTTGCTACCTTGATTCCAATAAATTGATATGAACTTACCCAGCTTTGCTATGGCACAGTTAATATAATTTGATCCACCATGCTAAAGCTGCAGGATTTTGATTGCCCCTCATAACATAGTGAGTATGCCCAGAATCTCTTAAACTCACCCAGGACTTAATATCTATAGATAAAATATGCTGAAATCAATTTGAAAAAATCACCACACCTCATATCCTGTCTGATTTCAAGTAATGAATCTGCTCTGAGCATGACTACAGAAAACAAGGAGTTTACTTGTGGAGTATCTACCCAATATGGGCAAGACTAGAATTTAACTTTATTCCACAAACAAATTTAGCCCAAAAAGAAGATTCTAGTAATACATACTCAATGTCTGGAAATAGCTATACCAGAACTGAAAGTGGATATTCTTTGAAGTTGCTTTGAGAAGATTAGTGTATTATTTGTATTTCATAATAGACACGTTATGCCCTTCTAGTGGCAGACAGCTGAAAGACAGGGCAACCAAAGCCGCGTAGAAAATGCACAAGGTGAATTAACAGGCAAGGAAGAAATTGTTAAATACGCACTAGCAGCTGAGCAATTGGAGGGACTGATAAGAGTAATGATCAGATAAATTCCTGACTCAAAAGTTATTATCCTCTCTGCAGAAGTGAAGCTACAGATCTGTTAATAAAAAGAGAGGCATTGTAAAAGATGAAGTTATACCAATTCTCTGTTTTGTTGGCTGTTTGAGCAAAATGTCAATAAAGAAGAGAGCATTATAATTAGCTTCTACTATTGCACTGTATGAATTCTTTTCTAACAGAGAAAAAAGAACAAAAGCAATAGGACACTTTTTCACATGCACTGTTTCCATCAGTTTGATTTTGATGGAAACTTTGTGACTGCTTTACCACGCACATGAGCAATTTAAATCTGACATCATTCTCTACTTAACATATGCAGGAGTTTTGCGTTTGTGTAGTGTCTACACAGAACACAGTGCCCCCAGCACTAGAATCAGAAAGACTTAGGAGGCCTGATTCCTTGCACTCATACAGCTTTTGTCATTTCACTTCAGATTTCAGCCTTCCTTAACTGATACCTATAATATAAATATTATATATAAACCTATTAATACCTAAAATTCATTAGGTAGATTAATTCAAGTTCTTCCTGAAGAGCAGCAATCAGACTATTTTGACTGAAATGTCAGGCACTGCATAAAAACATCAAACTATATCAATTTCACAACACAGGGACTTGGTTGTGACTCGTGCAGTCACTGAGATGTGGTTGTCAACTGGTGTATCTTATTTCCATTACATTAATTAAGGAAGATGTTTTCCTCCATTGTCTCATCTCTATTTTCCATTTAAGTGAAGCGTTGTATTTTTTTTCTTCTAACATTGAAAAGAGAATGCTGAGAGAAGAAACAGAATTCACATTGCCATAATTGCACAACTCTCGTTTAAAGCACAACCTGGATTTAATTGAATTCTTTCGTTCCTGTGTAGTTTCATTTATTCAGAAATGCTAGCCTCTCTGTTAGCTCCAGCCAGCTCTTTATATTCTAACCTTACAACAGGAGTAAATCTTTAAAAAAACTTCAAAGGCTACACAACACAAAACCAGATCCTAATACGTCATTATTTACAGGAAAGGTAGTGGAGAAATACCTGTTTTGGAGTCCACCTCTTAACTTGATGAACTGCTAGGCTTCTTTAGGAGACAGAGAAAACTCTACAAAAGTCTCGTACTTCTATCTCTCTTCCTAACAACTCATCACCAATTAAAAAAAAAAGCTTTTTGGGAAACCATGCACTCAAGGTCTTCCAGGCAAAATGCCCGTGAAGTGCTAGAGCCCCTGAAATGGTGCTAAATCAGAGCACACAGTTGGTCATCACAAACTAAGTGATTTAACTTCCTAAAAAAATTAGCATTTTTTGCTATCGATAAAACCATTTGTTCTTGTGTTTTAAAGACACAGAGCTCCTCTTCATAGAAATATGGCAGAGCTAGTGATTTTCCCTTCTTCACCTCGCTTACACAAAAGAAAGACTAGATCTTGATTCTGGATCTGGCCTTTATACAGTAACCAAAAGAGATCACATTTGTGCTGCATTTTTTGTTTTATTTAGAGACAGATTCTGGGTTTGTCTAAAAGAAAAAAAAAATCTAATTTCACATGAGCTGGACCAGCATCACCATACCACTTTAATGAAAAAATTCTCCTGGAATTTCTTAAGACAAAAAAGTTCTCTGCAAGATCTGTCCTTTTGAAAAACATGGACATTTCTCTGCATACTGATTATTTTTTTGTAATCTCACTCCACTCCCTTGCAAGTCCTAATGCTATACATGAGACTTTTGAGGCAGTAGGTTACCAAGGCGACTCATGCAGCTTATCATTATCTAGATCTCATTACTAAAAGATTGATTTTGGACAAAATAGTAATCTTATAATAGGGTGAGCTGATGGATCACTTTCTTTTAAGCTGCTGAAGACCAGGGAAGCCTAAGCATATGATTCTATTTCTGGTGGAGTAAGTTGAGGAAATGGCTCCACAAATGTCTTAGTTTCCCTTGCCCACATTGAACCTATATATGGGTTTCTGTTACCCGAATCCTGCCTCTCTCAAGATAGCAACTTCACTGTTTCAATAAAGAAAGGGAAAAATCAAGAACTTACAGACAGTGGCAACAGAACCTCCGGGGTACAGCCAAGGTTGAACTCAGATCTCTGAAGACCACAACAAGGCAATTCCTGGTTTTGCAGTCCAAACTGCAAACTGAATCAACAGCAAATGGCTATGTAGCACAAATCACTAGGCTCACATAACCTTACCCTGACAGATCAAATTTTGTTTAGTTATCCAGCATATAAGTTCATGCTAACTCAAGAGAGACTTATTCATACCAGACACTTAGTGAACATTCTGCTGTGGTTCCAGGCTTTACTATCAGTTGCTTCATACATCGTTAGTACCATTTACCTTCCTGGTTTTCATTAACTCAGCTGAAGCAGAGTCTTTCATTCTAGTTTTTACACCTTTTATTTATGCATTACATATTGGAACCTTTCTCTCGCCAGAGCATTCAGTACTCAGAAAGATAGCCTGGCCAGGCAAAAGCCTGAATATCCTCAGGTCACTCAAAGACCTTTGAAGTTTGCTCAGTCTGGCCCTAAATACCATAGCACAAAGCTGAGGCAGAGATCCTGTGGGCAGGCACCGCACAGCTGACTCCCATTAGCAACGTGTATAACGTTGTAGCGTACTACAGCCACATGTTAATATTTCTTACTAAGGGACCTGAAGCAGCTGTTCACGAATACTAAAAAGGCTGAAAATAGAAAGAAGAATATTAATGACATGTTTACTTGAAGCAGGATAAGTGAAGTGCTCTGCTGTGTGCTTGACTGCAAGGTACGAAGGGTGGAAGACCTGTGCACACACATCAATAGCAAGGACTGTTTGCTTCCTTTGAAGAAAAGAAGTGTGCAGAAGAAATCCAGATCATCAAAAGGACCTCACGAGAGGAGTAACAGTGCCGCCTGTAGACCTTTCTGTTTCCCAGGTGCAAAGTGAAAGGCTCCACGACTGAGCAAGGAAACAAGTCACTACCAGCCCGGTACCATACTGGCTCTGTAAGCCTTCCTAATCTCCACTCACCTATCCTTTCTGCATGCTTGAGAACCAAGTGCAACACATTTTGCTAACAAGGGTGTCATGAACAGTGGACTTTATTTTAGAGAAAAACCTTGATTATGAGTAAACACATTATTCTTGGTTATAAAATACAGCAGCACAGGCAAGTACTGTTAATAGATTTGGCATGGAAAGGACAAACGTGTTTGAAAAAAAGCTGCTGTGGAACTCAATATTACTACATTACTGTAAATGCTGTGGAGAAAAAGCCAATTCCAAGTTCATCTAGGATTATAACAATTTTTAAGCTTCATGAAGGTGGACATATTTAATTGAAAATACTTGCAAGAACTGAACAAAATGGCTTTCAAGAAAAATACGGACAATGGTGAGTTTTCTTAATAAAAATTTATCCCCTCGGGCATAAATTAAGTATGTTATATGACCTTTTGGAATAAGACACGTCTGCAAACCATTCATTAGTAGGTTATTAGGCTGATCAAACAAAAATACTGTGGATATTTTTGTGCATTTTCACTCATTACTCTTCAGCCCACCAGCTTATCCTGGTAGTACTGAAATCAGTAAGAGGTTTAACACTGACTTTTACAGGATTACCTCAGGCTAAGAGCATATGAACTTAGGCCTGGTATGAGGTTCTGTGTAACTCTTACAATACAGTAACACCTTCACTGAGAGATGGTTTTTAATGCAGTTAGATGAGAATGCAATGCTGCTCCATTTCTGGCAAAAAAGTATCATTACGATACCTCAAGAAAAGGAAGCTGGCCAACAGCACGGTGCTTTGAGATCTGAGGGTGATGGAAGAAAGCATTATTATTCTAAAATAATAGATCAAGATCCAATAAGAGGTCAGTCAGACACTTTAAAATAGAGTTCAAATATAAACCTAGAGCAGTCATTAAGCAAAGATGAATGGGAAAGTCAATTGTTTTTGAGGTTGGAGGTGGGAGAGTTTCCCATGTGGAAAACGTGGTAATAGGTAGATTAGGGAAGCATTATGTCAGGAATTATGAGCTCTCTTACATTGCTGCCTACACCTTATAAAAGGTGTTGTGAGGAACAATGATGAAATGAGCCGTACATCACCATCATTTCCTAAAAACGTTACTTAGCACTGAGGGCAGTTCATCACTCCATTGGATTCGGAGCCTCATGAGAAAAAGCTTTATTATAAAGACATTACAGCTCACTGATACTGGACTATATATTAGAGTTCTTGTAAGGTTTTGTCCTGCCTACTCCTGCCCACATTTCTGGCTTAGTGTATCTTTGGTATCACTGGAGTGACCAAAAAATACGCAAGAGCTCTTTTTGCACCTTTCCTTTTCAAAATTTCTTTATGGAAGACATACTTTAAACTAATTTACCCACATTTCCTCCTCATCTAAAAACTTTAAGGCAAGAGCAGCATATTAGAAATCCAGGAGGTAAATTTTTGAGTGTTAAAAACAAGCATTTTGAAATGGAAAACAAGAAAACAAACAGAACCATTGTATTAGTGGCACCTACTTCACCACTAATATGCACAAGTTCAGTTATGTGAACATATTCAGGAAACAATGAAGAGTATTAGATATTCAAACAATAACTAAGAAAATTCTTGATAAACCAAGAGAGCAAAAATTTAAAAATGCAAATGGCACAGAGTTCTATAGTCTACCATAAGAGATTGGTAAAACAAAAGAAACTCAGAAATTAATATAATTTTTCATATTCTAAGATGTAGCATTCACAGAATATGCAGGAATTAATTTACTCAAAAACCAGCATGCACCTGCAGCAACACTTCCCTCTGAACACATGGAGATGCTTAACTAAGCAGCAGAAAGAATCTTCTTCAGAAATGCTGATGATGAGCTGATGTGCTTATTTTGCAGTGGATTCCCAGAACTCGTAGGTCCAGATTCTCCAAGTTTATCCCGCACACAGAATCTGGCACATGAACCCAACCAAGGCAAAGTTCACACTTCTGGCATGGGGTCAAAGGCAAGGCAAGGCAAGGCATCTGCATGGGCTCAGCTTTCCCCTGGGAAGGAGGCTGTGGGTGAGAGGAGCACCAAGAGAAGGGCAGGACTGCTTATCCTGTGGGAGAGTTTTACCTAGGGGTGGAGACAGTCCCAGATGCACACGCAGTCTGATGCCGAGCTGATGGCACCTGCTGTCAACGCTGACTCTAAGCCCACTGCTGGTGATACCTGAACAACTTGATGCAGGAACCTCCTGCAGAAAAAGTGCTAACTCTGAGTCAAAACATCCATTTGAAAACTAAGCCACAGCATTTCCTATCATATTTCTGCACTAGGCCTGACGCTAACCTTACATCCTTCTTGCTGCTCTTAACAAGTGTTAACAAGAAGTTAACAGCTTCAGATTTACATCCTTTGTAGTTTTTTCACACCACCATTCTGTATTTCCTCCACTAAAAAGCCTCTCTGAGGAAGAAATGTATGTGTTAATTGTCTCCATGAGATGGTACTCAAAGTACAGTAATGGATTTATACAGACCCCAAATACCAGATTAAGTGTAAGGGCAGTGTTTTAGGAACAAATCTCCCAGGCAAAACATCACTAATTGCTACAGAGCACAACAAACTGTAAAAGCCAACACCAAGCTTTGACATATGCAGCCAATAAAAAAGAGCATGGCTCAGATCAGACAAAATAATATCAAGAACAGATGAATCAATACCATGACTTGCAAATGTTAACAGATATAAATGCCTTCTAATATGCTCTGGTCAGTCACCTATCATCTCCAGCTGTCCAAGTCCCTGTTCAGGCACCAAAAAGGACTGTCAGGGTTTAACCCCAGCAAGCAACTGAGCACCACACAGCTGTGGCTCGCTCCCTCACCAGAGCATCATGGGGAAGAGTAAAAGTGAAAAATTAGTTTTAAAATTAATAACCAAATAATTGTCTAGCATGATGAGCTGGTATGCTTTGAAGCCTGCTACACATACCTTGTGCTACTCTATGTGGTACCTTGCTCTGGAACAGCTTTATTTTGGACAGAATGCGCATCCAAGCACTTCACAGCCATGAAGAATACACACTGCTGCAGCTGCACCCATTTCTATTTGCCTGACAGTTGGCCAGGAGGCACAGACAAGGCAGCATGTTGTGCTTTAAAGATTTCTTACCCCTTACCAGCCTAGGCACCTTAAAACATTTATAGACTATTTTGGGCAGCATTTCACTGCAAATTCCATATGCTTAGCTGAACTATTCAATGCCCAGAATGACAATAAAGAGAAGATTACATTTGAATGCACCGTGTGGCAAGTATTCTACCTTTTAGCTGCTACAGCCCATTATCTCCTAAAATAAACAACACACAGCCGGGTTGCTCCATCAGCTGAGTTCCACAGTATTAGACACCTCTGTGCAGCCTCAGGGTGCACGTGGCTCAAACATCTACTCCAGGGTACAGTCTCATCTCCATTCACAGATATTTGCAAAAGAGAATAGAGCTTGAAGGGTGGAAGTCCTTTAGTATGTTGTATAATGCAAAGGGAAAGAAGAAAGGCAGCTACAGATCCTTTCCCCAAGCAAAATGTATGATCTTGCTTTTAGTTACAGACATAGCCACATGATGATGATGCACTTCAAATAAAAAATGAAAATTCCTACTAGTGTTTGAAGGAATTAAATAAAAACAGTGTCTGATCTCCAAAATACTTTAATGTGTACTGAAGCGAAAGAGCTCTTTATTATGGAAAATCCTTTTAAATAATTTGTTCTTATATGCCAAACCCAAATTAACAAGGAGACTGAAGTAAGATATGAAACTTCAGGACATGCAGCAACTCATTTCTTCTGCACCATCATGCATTTGTTCTTGCATATATGGCCCAGCAAAGTGAGAGAACATTGCTGTCTATAATTTCAGCTCTGCAGGGATAGACAGTGCAGACTGGCACAGAAGAAGAAAGTGTAAGCTAACTGAATGGGTTTAATGTCTCTCTCCTACCTCCCTTGCAAATGAAACTGTCTGCCCTATTAAGCTACGGGTAACCAGTCTGGAGAAAAGGATGACCTTTTAGAGGCTACTACAATATTTAGGACCCTAAAGCAGCTCACTGGATCAGCAGCCTAGTGATAAAGTAGTTCAGATAATCTCAGCTACATCCAGCAAGGAGCTCTGGCCAAATGTCAGAGCTTTTAGCCTGCTCTGACTAAAACTGGCCAGGCACCAGGCTTGAGCAACAGCTCCAGCACAAACAGAGCTTCACACTGTACTCCAAACGTTTCTGCCTGCTTTTCCTTTGTGTCACTTGACTGGAAAATTTGCAATCTATGCAATTTTAAAGAGTTTCGGGGGTTTTTTGCCTGGGATTTAAACATTAAATTGTCCTCTTAAGATCTATTTTGTATCACTTCATACATCCTTCTTTTGTTCACTACTCACAGCTCATAAAGTATACTAATGTATACTTTAAATACAGAAGAATCACATGTTTTTCTTATCATTTCCCTTCCCGCTTTCTGCCTGTTTAGAGCTGAAAGACAGCACCTTTTGCACTAAATCATGACCAGGCCATTAACATTAGGGAACCTTTCCCATTAAAAAGGCAATATATATTGACATGCGAACACTCCACTCCCAAAAGCTTTTTTTTCCAACACTTCATTAACATTTTTCACTGCTGAACCATTATACCCTCCCAGAGTATGTCTTTATTGTCCCATTTCCTCAGCATACCACTAATGACACAACAAAAGGAGAGGAGGCAATTGCAGATAAATCAGCCCAACTTCCCATCGGGTTTCCTCTCCACACTCCTGCCATCTGTGCTGGCTGCCGCAGCACTACATATGCTTGGAGACAATACCACGGGGCTCACCCTCCACACTCCAGCCACTCGCGTCTGCCGCCGCGATTGTCACAGGCCAGTACTTCTGCTGTTTGCCTCCACGTGTACATCTGCAGGGACACTTCCAGCCACCTAAACTGGGGGCACACAGCCGAGCTCCCAGCACCACACATGCCCTTCTCCTCAGGAAAACCGCAGACTCATCCCCTAGCTCGTACCAAGTAATCTACAATACACAGATTTCAAGACTTGAGAAGCAACATGTTGTATCTTGAATGGCCTGTTTACGCCCATGAATTTCCCCGATACAAATTATCAGATTAAAATTTTCGCCAAAAAATAGTATTTTTAAAGAAATAGTAAGCAGGAAGCTTAAATCATAAAAAAGTTTAAGAATATGTGAACATTTTTTTTCTACTAGATTAACATCAGCAAAAGACAAAGTCAAATATTGATCTATATTTCTGGATTAGCTTTCTGAGGTGTGCAACCACCTTTTCACAGCTGTGAACATGGCACTGCAAAAAAATTGATCATCACTCACTTTGCAATCTGAACTGCATGAATCATTAATAGCTGACTTGTTAATTAAATACGGTAGCAGAATTCTAGATTAGTCCTCCCTTTAAAGTAACACCATTAATAAACCTGTTTTTCAATCTAGGAAACATCATCCTGGCAGAGAGCAGCCATTGTAATATTCCTGCCTAGGTACAATATTTCATTCATTACTTTGACAGGTCGCATCATTTAGGCTATCCACAAGAATAAATTTCAGCTTGCAAATGCTATCTCTGTGTCCACAGAGAAGCCCCACATCCATAATGTCTCCTGTAAATCTCACATCAGCATTTTCATAAACCAGTGGGCACACAGAAAAACCCTACAAACAGGAGAACTGCAATAGGTTTTCTCATTTATTATTGGGCACCACACAGAACGACTGTTTGGTTGAAGAATTCTCTTCTTCCCATTTTCCATTCTTCAGTCACTTGCAGTGTATGCAAAATGGAAAAATCACTTTTCCCTGCATATTCAACAAGGAACCCAAACAAGTTAAGTACACCTCTGTTCTTAATCCTTTCATATTGCATATTACAATATGAACATGTGCATTGTACAGCAGAGTGCCACATCTGTGAGTGTCTCGTTTTTGATCTATCAGTAACATTGACACAATCTATCCCTGTCTTCCCTCAAGTATGGCATCCATGGCCAACACTTGTTCTTTCAAAAGACAGCTGGCAAACACTCCTGGTAAAACTACTCGAGAAGCCCTCAGAAAACTAGTAGCTAAAAAGGGATTATTTTGTGAAAGTTTCTGCAAAACATCTTATGCAATCAAATTCACTAACACTAGATATACATGTACATCTTTTATATATACATGCACAAACAGAAGTATCCTTCAAAATCTAAAAATATTAATTCAGGGACTGCCAGACTGAACACATGATGATTAAATGACTAGCACTTTGAAATGCTGAGGTAGCGATACTGCTAAAATACCTGCTGAGATTCAACTCTGGCTTCATTAAGCAGATAAAGTCATCACTATGGAAGTGCAAGATTGTCTTTTTGGCTAATGCTTAATCAGAATTCAAGTATGTATTGCTAATAACCGCAAATAATAAATTAATTCAAAGACTGGTTCTTACATGCATATAGAAGTCTGATGAATGGCTGCTAAGAGGGCTGTTTTAGAGACAGGAAATCTTTTATACACATTTACTAAGTGCATTTATACATTCTCACAAATCCTTAACGAGAAGTTCACTTTCTTCTGTTTCTAAAAGGAAATTTTAGAAAATAATGACTTATGAAACAAAGCAGAGACCAAGTATAGACACAGTTCCTCTTCTGTACGCACTGTTTCTAAGGAGTGCAACTGATCCACTGTCAGTGGTGCTTTTCTAATGCGTGTTTCTACATAAACAAGACAGTTATTTTACAGCAAACCGGTGGTATTTTAAGAGATTTGCTTTGCCTCCTCTTATGAGGACAAAATTTCTTAACTACAAAATGAGTATGACCAAAATTCTGTCTTTGTCTCTGGTATGACAGCTTTGGAAGCAGTTAGATATCGTACCTATGAACTCAACTCTTGCTCCTTCAGTAATAAGATTACTTTGCCACCCTTCCCCCAAACCTATTTTAATAAGTTGTCTATTCTCTTTTACCCCCAAAACACAACCAAAAAAAAAAAAAAAAAAAAAGAAAAAAGACAGATGTCTAACCAGTAATCCATAATTTCCACATTTAATGCTCTAAATGTGAATTATGTATGTATGGTGAGCTACCGTGAAGGCAGAAGCAAGGAGCCCATCTCAATTCTGTGCAAGATGCAGGGCTTTTTTTCTTAAAAATGGTTTTTTATACTTTTAAACCAAATAGAAAATTTGAGAGTGTATCACAAAAAATATTTACTCAATTTCAGTGCACTCCTACAGGATTTCTGATATGGAGTATTACCACATTTACACTATACTTTTTACTAATAAACATTACTATTTATTACATTAGTATTACAGTAAATGCATTTTTGAGATCCTGCCTTTGCTTCTATGAATCAGTATGACAGCATTGATTCACCCTGGATGGAGCCAAGCCGAATTACACCAGGAAGAATGTAATTCACTCCAGACTTGCAGAGCTGATACACAGAATCACACAATCAGTTAGGCTGGAAAAGACCTCTGAGATCATCAACTCCAACCTATGACTGAACATCATCATGTCACTTAGACCATGGCACAAAGTGCCACATCCAGTCTTTCCTTAAACACCTCCAGGGATGGTGATTTCACCACCTCTCTGAGCAGCCCATTCCAATGTCTGATCACCCCTTCTGTGACAAAATTCCTCCTGATGTCCAACCTAAACCTCCCCTGGTGCAGCTTGAGACTGTGTCCTCTTGTCCTGTCACTGGCCTCCTTCCAGGTATTTATAGGAGTGACAAGGCCAGCCCTGAGCCTCCTTTTCTCCAGGCTAAACACCCCCAGCTCCCTCAGCTGCTCCTCATAGGACATGCGCTCCAGACTCTTGACAACCTCTGCTGCCCTTCTCTGGGCAGAGGTAAATAATATTTACCTTGCATCCAAACTGAGAATGAAAGGCATAATCCCATCACTAGCACAAGAAGAAAATCAGGAAAGTAAACCTCTACAGCTCAAAATCTGGTCAAAACAGAGCGGGCTGTCACTAGAAGCCAAGGCCATAACGATGTGAAAGCCAGTTCAGTCTGTGGTGTTTGCAATTGTTCACATATATTTTTGTCAACTCCACTGGTTTCAGCAGACATGATACAGTACAGGGGAATGAGTGCATGAAAGAAAGACAGGAAAAGGGGGAAATTCGGTGATTAGAATATTAATATGGGCATTATAGAATATTAATACCTACATAAAAAGGGATGCCTTCCCCTCAAATGAAGAGGTTTTGTCGCAGAACTCTGCAGTTCATCTTATTTTAATGGATTTTGCTTGCTACTTTCTATCATATAGTAGTTCATGAAACAGTTCATAAAGTCCTCTGGCAGAAATTAACTGCATCTGTTGTGTTACAGTGGTTGCAATTAAAAAGGCAGTATATCCACACTGCTACAAAATAAAGTATTAAATTATAAACTGCAGTCTTCTTTGTGCTTAGCGAAGAACTAAGATTTTGCAGATATCTTATTTAATGAAGGAGAAGTCTTTTATTCTTTTGAATTACTTTAAATAAATGTGATTTTCTTGGTTAAAAAGACACTGAATAAATTATATTAGTGATGTGCTTTTTAGATTAAATTAATCTAAACTCAATTAATATCATATATTCACAGACAATATAATAGACTAAATCAAGATCAGTGTGATGTCCTTTAAAGGATGAGTAATTTTTAGCTGCAATATATAAAAAAACACAGGCTTACAGAAAATTTTTCTTGACCACATAGATGAGGTTCCCTTTTATTCTGAAATCATTGCACATAATGCCTTAAATCTTAGACTACAGCAAGAAAAAGGTATCCTTTTTTCCAGAACAATGTTTTAGTGCTGCACACCAATTTCTCACACAATTTGCATATGTAGTAATACATTGTTTCAAGGGAAAAAGACGCATTAAACACATATGTCTGTGAAGATGCAAGAGCATTTCAGCTGCACTACATTCAGTGCCAGAGATTATAGTTCCTACTTCGCCTAGAGAGGCTGCAATTTGGAGGATTGTTTCAATTGCAAAACCAGCCCTTAATTAGTGTTGCCAATTGATAAATTTTTCTCCTTAAACTCTAACATGGTAATTTTTGTCACATGATCATATGCACAATGCATTTAGTTTTACTATACATTCTTAAAATAATTGTATTCCTTTTTCAAATAAATTTTCCACCCCTCCCCCAAGCCTATTTTAATAAACTGCCTATTCTCTTTTACCACCCAAACACATCACCATAAAAAAAGACAGATGCCCAAGTGTTAATCCATAATTTCTACATTCAATGCTCCAAATGTGAATTATGTAAAAGTATGGTGAGTTACCTGGAAGACAGCAGGAGCCTTGTGGTTAAATATGTTGCTTATAACCATAAATTATTACAATTAATTCTTTAAAAGGTGAGTCCAAGAGTTGCATGATAGCATGGGTTCAGTACTTAGTCTCCAAAAATGAGAAAAAGAAAAAACCTGCATATACTTCAGGCCATTATTTTCATAAATATTGTAGATCACAAACCATAAAATTTATTAGAGGTTTATAATCTGATAGTTCAGTTGCAGATTACAGGATTTCATATTTATGATTTGGCAGTCCATATGCAAATAATTGTAGAGGTTGCTTCTGAAGGTTGATGTTGGCCAGCTTTCAGGCACCCACCCAGCCGCTTCTCACTCTTCCTCCTCAACGAGCAGACAATAAGATGGAAAAAATTATGGATCCTGATAAAGACAGGGAGATCACTTAAAAATTACCAATATCGACAAAAAATACTTGATTTAGTGAAAATTAATTTAAATATTTGCATATTATAGAGAATGATGAAAAAAAAAAGAAATAAACAAACTCAACCCTTCTTCCTGGTCTCCATTTCCCTCCTTCATTATGATTCCTCTGATTCCTTCCACCACCCCTGCAGGAATATTGGGGAATGGGGTTTGTGGTTAGTTCTATGGACCATAACCAGTTTCTCTGTGTCACTCCTTCCTCCTGAAACTTTTCCACTGATCCAACGTGAGTTCTCCATAAACGGCTCCAACGCGGATCCTTCCCACGGGCTGAAGGCCCATGTGGGCCCCCCACTGTTTGCAATTCCCAAAGGCCATGTCTGCCCACTCCAGTGTGGGTTTCTCCATGGCTGCAGCCTAGACACCTAGCTGCTCCAGCATGGTTCTCCATGGCTGCAGGGAAACACCTGCTCCACCATCACTCCTCCCACAGGATGCACGGAAATACCTTCTCTGTCACTGTGCACTTCCTCACCTTTTTTCTCTGACCCAGGTGCTTGCAAGGTTGTTTCTCACACCTTTTTTCCCCTGCTGCTGTGTGCTGTATTCCCCTTTCTTATATATATTTTCATAGAGGCAGCACCAGCGCCCGACTGAGGGGCTCAGATGTGGGTACAGAAGGTCCGTGGTGTCAGCTGGAATTATGTTTATCTCAGGGCAGCCCCTGCTCTCTCCCCATACCCAACATCCCTGCAGCTCCACCACTACCAACACCCAGATACCCACACCCAGTGCACTTATTTACTGACAAATAGGCTGTTTCCAATATATCACATTAGACTACTCAATTCCTCACTCTCCCAAAGCAAGAACTTAATGTACAACAGCTACCATTTAGGAAATGGTAGTTTTCTAAAAATTTCCTGATTTTTCCATTAGGAAAAACACTAAACTAAGTTCCCAGTGTAACTGAGGACAGCTTTTCCCTGGTGCAACACACTACTGAACACTTCAAACAGGACACAGAGGTTCACAAGCACTGAGGTTGGCAAGGTCCGTTCTAAGTAAACTCTACACCATGCTTAAACCAGGTGATATTATATAGACAATCTTCTCGAAGAAATGTTTTTGTTTGTTTAGAGAACAAAATGTATACAAAATATAAAAACAGATTTACGTATTCATTGAGGAACTCTAATACATAAATTCATTAGGGAAGCAATAAACATACTGCATAAATTAATTACTTTGTGCTTATCCTCATTAAATGCTACTTAATGAGTTAATAAGCTTGAAAAGCAAATGACAAATTGCCAAAGTGCATGCACAGGATTTTTTTTTTTTTAATAAAGCAGCATGTCTAACCGAATGCTGATGTTCTGGATGCAGGCCGGTAACATTTATGCAAGGTGGTCACTCTATCTTCTAGCTTTCATGAACAAGCACTTTCTGCCATGAGTTTTGAATTTGTCAGAAAAGCATAAAGTTTACAAAGTTCTACTGCTGAAGATACTTCTACTAAGTTTCAGGAATCACCTCCTCCTTAAAATAAATTTTGTACAAATTTATTTGTATTACAGGCTAACTTTCAGCTTCTTGAGAAATATTAATCAGAAATATGTATGTCCACACATCCACATGTATGTGCACACAGATACACACCCAATAGGAATATATTGCTACATTTGAGAATTATACTCAGGCTTTTGTGGCCTCTCGGTGTTTGAGAATGAAGAACATGTAAATGTGTTGCCACATTTACAAACTGGAAAGAGGCAGGGCAGCACTGGAGGAAGTCATATCCAACACCAATAAATACTTTAAATTTTGTGATGGTGTATGAGCGCTCCAGTATTAACTGAGCTGTGTTATTAGCATGCAGTGGAAGCCTGAAATGGTGTTCTCATTTATCATGTCACAGATATAGACTGCTTATGCTCTCATTTTCTGCAGCACAAAGGCTCAAAGTGCTGTGTTCTATCTTGTAATTTAAACAAAACAAAAAAAAAAGCCACACATACATATTTTCACTTGCTCTCTTCCCATGCCAAAATTGAGAGAAGATGGCAAACTGCGTCCCAGAATTCATTAGTCAAATTGATATTATAAATGCCTTTATTTTAAAGTAAAATATAACGTCTTCAAATCTCATGGAGCATTGGTGCCTTAACTAAGCATGGTTCAGTGAATGTTTCAAAACACAGTCCTCTCACCTTCTCAGGACACCCACAATTCACGGTAAACTACCAGTGCTACCGTGATAAAACATTTAAAGCAATCTTTGACCATTACATGAGCAAACATTTTCCAGAAAACCTTGGGATACTAATCCAATTTTTCAGCTCTTAAACTGATTTTTTTCAACTCCTTAAAACTTACTTAAGCAAAGGAATCTAGTTCCTCTTTGTAGGGACAATTAACAGATAAGCAGTATTCTGAACAAACAGTGTCAGTCCTTTACAGGAATTCTCAGTCCTTGGATTATGCCCCTTTTTCCAGGATATTAGTGTGTTAAATTCCTGATTCGTTGAGAATCATGAGCAATATCTAGCAAATTTCAATGCCTATGATTACATACATACACATACCAAAGCATTTTTCAGTGTCCTCCAGCATGACCAATCCACACAAGTAAGATCTCAGTATCAGCTGTCAGCATGAGAACACTTTTGAAACCAAATCCAGAGGAAATCAGCAACCAAAGCAGCATCAGAGAAAGCTGCAGTATTAATCTTGGATCATATAAAATACTTTGCATTGCTATGACAGCATGACATCATATTAACCCAACAAACACAAGAAGAAGTACAGTTCACAAGAAGACATGCGCTGATAGTACACAGCTACGAGAAATTCTTCCCTTAGAAGTAAATAACTCTGTAGCCTGATGTTTAAGCAAACCTTCAACTATTTTAAAATCTAGTCACTCTGCAAACAAAACCATATCCATCAATCACACTAAGTCTTTAGATGTCTTCAATTGATTTTGGTCACTTAAGACTAATTCTCAAAGGATTCGGAAGCCAGAGCACAGCTAAATGCCATCTCCATGATTGGATAAAAATGTGTATTAAACAAATCAAGACATACTCATGTTACAAACAGGTCCTCAAGAGTTTTGTGCTGACACTTAGGCAATAAGAGAGCTAATGAGAACAGCTATATTCTGCTCAGCACTGTTTAGGATACTAACAAATTAACTTTAGATGATTTGTCATCAAGTCCCTGCAGGAAGAAGAGACACTATTTAAGGAGGTGGGGTTAGAAGAAAGACAGCATACTCATCTATGGAAATCCTTAATCCCAAGCAAACTACTGGGATAATAGAAAAAATTATACTAGAAATAACATTTAACAGAATAATTTTAACCATTTATCTCAGTAATAATCATGTATTTTTTATTTATTGACAGGCACTTTAACCTTCATTCATGTCTTCATTTTCAGTAGTCATGACACTACTTTAAAGAACAGTTTTGAAAATGAATTTAAATGCCATTTGAAAGAGAAAAACCACAACTGGTGGTTTCCCAAATTTTCACAAAAAAAGCCAACGGAGTCACAAAATGAAAACTGGGTGGTAAGGGATGAGCGTCTGGGGGTTTTTTTCCTATGCTTTCCTTTAATATATCTTATTATCTCACTTCTGAACCATTATGTCTACGGAAGAGAAGAGGAAAGGTCATCAGTAGCCAGTGGCAGCACCATCTGGGAGCTGGAAATGGTGCTTGTAGTTTTCAGCTGTCAAATGTTGGCTGAAATATAATAAGTGTCAATATGAAATGATCAGCAAATCTGCAGCTTCTTTAAAATTAGCACAAAAAAACGAAGGATTTTGAGAAAGCAATTTGAAGCCTGTTATATTATTATAGTTATACATAAAGTATTGCAAGTTGTTCAGTCTCACTGGTTCTCAGGTTAGCAGAACTCCCACCCATGTTCTGTGCTTAAACACCAAAGCAAAACAGCATTCTGTATCACACCTGATCCACTCCCTCTTAAAATGCCCTAAAGTCTTTTCTCTATGGCTGCAAAGTTTTTGTAAAAGTAGACATCATCAAGAAAAGGAGACTAAATATTGTATTTACTCTTTCAGTGGTATCCATGACTTGTCAATGTCTTACCAACAATGAAAGAAGGCAAAAATGTAGAAATAATACAGGAAAGATGCAGGAATCAGGAAGCAGCTGATCGTGTAGCAAAACTACACCAATATTTTCTGGCTTTGGGTTCAATCTCATGTTTTATATACAAAACTGTAACTTCTGTAAAATAGATGTGCCTTTCCCAAGCAGCAGGCTCTGTGTGGGAACGGTGTGCGTTTGAAATGAGAAGGAATTCACATATGTGCACCCAGCCCACTAGCAGGACCTAAAAAAAAAAAAAGAGGATATGTTTCCTCCACAACTGCGAGTTCAGCAAATATGCTGCAATAGCAGCCACAACACCGCTGTCCTTTCTGAGAAGAAGAGCTAGCGTTTAAGCTTGGAAGACACCCGGGCCCACCCTCAGGCATTCCCAAATGCCAGGCTATTTAATCAGCTCTGATTAAAACCTTTTGGAATGCACACAGCCAGCCTACCAGTGCCACCACACTCCACCACCTCGCACTGGCCTCTCAAACATTCTCATCCCCAGTGTGGAAGATGATGCTTGCATGGAGTCAAGAGCTCAGGGTAGATGACATAAGTGCCTATGCTTGTCTTTGTGTGTACATTTTTTGGATTTCCAGACCAGACAACTGGTGCAAAGAGCTACAGCACACTGCTGTGGTCCATCACCCTCATCGTGCACCACAAACGGGACCAGACAAATTTACCTGCCATGCAGTCACTACTTTACATGAATGGGTATGGCCATGCATGGCTTGACACACCTACAGACAGCCTGAAGTACTGAATAACTGGCTTTGTCCCTTAAAAATAGACCAACATTTTCCTTTCGTCCAGTTTCCAGGGCACAGTATGTTCTGTGGTACTCGCTCTTGAACTGCTGACAAATTCAGTCCTACTCACTGGAACTGAACTGACTTTTTTAGATCCTATGGATTTTACTTAAACTATAGCATTTAGAATATTAAGACCTAGCTAGTATAATGATGGCTTACTATACAAAAGAGAAAACTAGAAATGGAATGTGTTCTTAGCTAATGAAACTTCTCTGACTTAAATTTTGCTTTCTTTTTTGTCCCTGTGGACACTACCTAATTTCCCCTCACTCTTCTCATCTGATAGACTGAAAGTTTTTGGGGAGCAGGGATTGCCATTTATTGTATGTCTGTGAAGGACCTAGGCCACCAAATCCCAAAGGTTTTTAAATGCTACTGCATTTCAATGTCCACATCAAATAATGAGGACCTTTGACTGCTCTTTCTAGCAGACACAATTTGCAGTAGCTGTATTTAAAACTAATAACAAGAAGACATTTTGAAAGTGGTGTTTCCCATTCTTGGAAAAGTATATAGAGAACATAGTAAAACCACCTCACTCCACCCTCTCACACAGTTGGGAACTAGACTAATTACTGATCAGGTATCCAGGTCCACTGGAACACGAGGTCCCTCTGGCCCATGGAGTGCTTCAGCAGCAGCAGCGGATGCCGCAGCCAGCAGGACGCTGCCCAGCTGCTGTGGGCTCTCCCTTTGCGTGCCCAGGATTCCTCTTTCTGCAACAACTGCACACTTCCCCTAATCCAGGGCCTTTAATTAAAGCTTTGTAAGGGAAATGTAACATCAATCTCAGACATCCTCTGTTTGACTAAAAGTTGAGGAAATATGACAGGGAGAACATCACCAATACAAAAGCTACCAATCCTCTACCAAGGAATAAAATTTCACTTTTTTTTTAGGAAATCAACAAACAAAACAATCCCTCAGGATTCTGGAAGGAAATAGCTGCAGCAAGTAAGTATTAACACACACATAAATTCAGAAAGCCTGATCAGTAGTTACACCAATAGATGAAGCACACAAAAATTTCACCCTGTGGAAGAAAGTTACCATGAGCCAGCCTTAACTCACTGAGATAGGACTCCCCACTCTGATGAACAATTTTGGTCTCAAGGCACTGGCTGTCTATTACACTGTCCTGCAGGTCCTGTATGCTGTTTGTACACACATTTCGTTTCATAGGGGGAGAAAGAATATGTCTGGAAGCACAGAAGAGATGATTAGATACCAAAATCTTAATAGATAGAGAATTGGAATAAAACTACTGATGGCTGTCACCATCCACTTACCCCTCTGCATATTAAGGTATAGTCACCATGAGGGCTAGGGTGCCTTTACTGGTAGTGCTCATATTAAAGCCCAGCTAGATCTGAAACTCAGGAGTGCTTCCAAGCCCTTTCTATCCCAGGAATGAGGGATTAGTTAAAGGCAGAAGACCCCCTGTGAGAGTGCTAGAGAAATGTCCCAGGCAGAGGAAGCCAAACTTGGCAGGGTCTGTGCCCATACTGTTGGTCCAGAGCAGACCCTGAAGCAAATTAGCCAGCCAACAATACCTTATTTGCCACCCTGACCCTCTTCACAAGGAACTACTTCTCCAACGCTGGTAGGGATACTGAATTCATTAGCATATATGCGGTGTGAACAATCAGGAGACTTGAACCTGGGACTAAAGTGAGAGCCAAATTATTTGACGCTAAAACACATTCAGCGAGGAATAGTGAAAAGGGTCAAGGAAGTACGGGGCCACTTGACATCAAAAACAGTATCTGTGGTAGGAAGTGGAAGCAGAGCAGAGTAGCTTGCAGTGTTTTTATATCCTTTCCTTTATATGGCTGTGTTGGCACATTGGGATGTAGACGAGCATGTCCTGCTGGGAAAGGAAGAGATGTGACAGGACTGAGGAATCGTGAGCCCAGGGCACGATCTTGCATGCTGAAGTGGCTCTGACTGTTTTGCATTAAACGCACATGTCCACACTCCCAAGCACAACACAGCTCTGCCTATGGATGAACCATTTTCTTTTACAAAGACACATAAGCAAAAGATTAGTTTAAAAGCCTGCTACAACTGTTGCACAATAAAAACAAGTGACAAGCTTTCAGGCTTAATTGCTTCACCAGTCCAATCAGGGAATAAGGTATCCTGAGCCTGAGACCTTGTTTGTTTCTTTTCCAGCTACATCCATTAAACTAATAAACAGATCTCTCTCTCCAGATGTTATTTATATTGTATTATTCCAGAGTGGATACAAAGCTCCCCATCTCCCAAAACATTAAAAATCTAGCATTTAAAGAGAGAAAATTATTAACTCTTAATTCTGCAAAACACGAACTGCCTTCCAGTACTAAGGATTAGTCAAATTTGTCAGCCTCTGGGAAGAACAAGTCTGCTCATAGAAACTGAGACAACACTTGAGAGACTTTCTCTGAGGAGAAAACTGTTATGAACACCTGGCTGATGGGCCAGGATATTCTCCACCAGGTTCTCTGTCCAACTGCAATGCACTGCACTGATCACCGGGAAACAAGCTACCTAAAGAAGACCTTCATCCTTGTAAGGCCATGCTACATTTTAGCTGCTCCAAGTTGCTGCTTATGGCTGTTCCAAGTTGCACCTTATCATCTATGTTTATGAAAAGCTGCCTTGGCTATAAACTGCAAGAGCATACAGCCAGTAAACTCTGGCTACACCCTGAGTCCTCCTTTTCATCCTCTGAAGGCCAAAGATGACTGTGGTATAATGTGATTCAAGCATGCCTTCTCCACTAGGTAATATCTGAGCAGAATTTGATCCTACAGATGCACATTCTAAAGCCAGAGTCATTTGGGTTTCAAAAACTGACTATAACTTTTTTCGGAAAGCACTTGACACATTTTATGTCTTTGCCATCATGTAAAAGTACTACTATTTCCTTATAGGCACTGTCTACACAACATTGGCACAGAAATAAAGCTTTCTATAAGCACTAGAAGTCAGTGATTCTGACTTCCTTAAGGGTGAATTTTCCATAAAAAGTCTTGCTCCAGCACTAATTACAAAATTAGCAAGAAGCTTACAAGTAATTAGATCGGGGTGTTAAATCACTAATGTTCCTTAAATAAAACTCCTAATTAGGACACACCGCATATTTATCTACAATCTAGATCTGACAAACAGCACAAACTTTGCTTTTCTAGCTGACATCCAGCACACTGCCAGGGAAATACAAAGTACTCACAGTACTCCCGTCAGGAAGGCTCACTTGACTTGCACAATTACAGGCAAGGATGCCCATGACCCTCCACTTTGATACCAAAGCAGACTGGCACAGTAGAGAGAGTCATGGCCGTAAATTCAGATACCTACCACCAGAAGGTTATTCATCTCTCTCTTTTCATTACACAGGAAGCCTGGGCACTTGCTCAGATGAAGCTTCTGCGACGGAATTTAGCTGCTGATACCATAAAAATGTAAAACTATCAACACAAAATATAAAACTATCAACACAATCACTCCTTCTACATGGTATTTCTCAGGCTCTAAGATAAATGCAGTTGGAAAGATCCTTTGTCTTATTACACCTAATAAAACACCACCTGACACAAAGACATCTCAAATGAGAACTGATCCACAATAAACTACTGCAATACAAACAGCAACAGTTACAATTTTTTACAGCCCCTTTACACAAAAGGTACTTAGCTGATTCAAAACAAACCCCACAATTACACTGACATTCAACACATCCTGCAGACAGTCCTTCCAAACATTTTGTACCTTATTCTAATTTCAAAACAAAATAATCCATTTTCTCAGAAAAGCAGATGCTCAGATTTTTAGGTATCAGAACTTTTTTTTTTTTTGAAAAAGGTTTACACCAGTTTATTTCAAATCCACTGAATATCATTTCTTGTGAACACAGAATTTCTATTTGCAAGAAACATTTCATTCCCAGTTTGACCATCATAAAAACTAATATGTCTTCTGAACTACAAGCAGTATCTTTCAGTTACCTGGATTTTACTGTCGGAAGTGGTTTTGTTCTATGCTTGTGCTGCAGCTGTAGAACTTTTTCTCTCAGCAACTCAGCTGGGAGGGGCTTAAGCCTAGAAGCACCAGAAAAATTAGCTTGGCTGCCATAGTGCCTGTATTTCTGAGTCAACACAGCTGTCAGCCTCGCACTGCTGGGGATGCATGTGCTCTCCCATGTCCTCAAGGCCACTGAAGTTAAGATTTGATACTTTATGCTAGACATACATTAATTCCAGACAGGAAAAAGCCATTTTCAGCATGACTGGAATTAACCAGGTACTTCTCTAACCATACAAACTTCTATGTATGATACAAAAGTCACAGCTGACAACCTCCCTGAAGCCATTTACCTGTGAGGCTTCATTGTTGAGATTGTTTAAATAATTTTTAGTCCAACTTTAAGTGTCCCTTTTTATGTAACACCACAGTAACTAGCCCATTAAAAAGATACATATTCGCTATATCCACTAGAAAAAAAAACCTCACTCATCTCTTCATACAGCAGAAGACAGCTAATTATTTTTTATAATATTTTTCTGCTATTGCAACTTACAATAATCTCAATTGTTCTGCAGTGGATACCTCCAACCTTTAGTATTCAATATTCATTCATACTGAACATAGAGATGTTCTGATTGAAAGCAGGTTGGGTGTTTTGTCAGAAAGAACGAGTTTTGCTGAAACAAAAGCCTTTCTGGAAATGATATTGCAAATCTAGTATGTAATTTTGGGGGAAAATGTAATGATCAGAGATTTCAGCTACATTACTCAGAAGCTGAGACTTCACATTGTCACCACCAAGACCTGAAGCCAAGTCCAACACTTCAGGCTGCACACCTTGCTTTCATGATCCCAAATATTTCAGGGAAGAGAAAAATCTTTCCCTGACCAAAGAGATATAATGTTTGCATTAACACTTCCAGGAATTAGAGAGAGTGATATTTTAGAGTGAAACGTTTAGAAAGAAGGGACAAAAACTAAAATCCATTATCCAACCCTCCTCTTCTGCATGTGTAATAAGACAGCCAGGAATATATACATTCATAGCCATGAATCAGAACACAACTTACATAATAATTGCTCCAGAAAAAGTCTGTGTGAATAGTTCTATATATATACATATATTAATGTTTATTTGATTGTTGTGAAATGTCTCTAAAAAGCTTAATGAATTAACAGCTATGCTTGGCACCACATGAAACACACACCTTAAGGAAAATTCACAAATCTAAGTGCAAAGGTTACAGTTAGATGCTTGCCAGGATGGTTTTTTTCATCTTATTGAGCCAAAAAATATTTGTCATTTTTTTCAGAAAGATGCAACAAACTGTAATTCACATGAACTTGGCAGAGTCTTAAACCAGCAGGTCTGTCCCACAAAATGGCAAGTATCTCCAGTAGCTGCTGTTGTTGCCAACATGTGACAACAGGATATTTCCAGGTATCATCAGCTGCACCCCCAACTATTGCTGATTTTGTGCAGGATTATAACATTTGTCTATGTTCATTAGCTACAATTATCTTAATAACAGTTAGTAGCAGAAAGAAGGCGAAGTGGAAAAAACACAGAGAATGTGCAAGTGAGGTTTGCTAGACTATGATCAGGAAGACATTAACAAGCCAACACAGAGGATTAACTTGAGATGTTACTGACAGACTGTACAAAGTGGACCATGCTGCTTGTTTGAGGTTGAGTTTTTTTGTTGTTGTTGTTTAGTGTTTGTTATGTTTTGTTGGGGTTAAGTCAGATGAGAAATTAACTGTCTTGTCTTTTTTTAATAGAACTGGACAAAAAAAATCATGTTCATGAAAATCTGAATAAAATAATTATTCAGACTGGAAGAATATTTTCTATTGTATCTCACAATTGAACAAAAAAACCTTTTCTGTGTATATGTATATTCAAACTGCATATTTAAAGAAATCAGTCTGAAATAAATTGTTGGTCAGGACAATCGGGTGAGACAGAAGAGGCTGATGTTCAAATCTGTAATTCATTTCATTGAAGTGTCCCATTTATTATGGCCCCTTACCTTATGTTCACTTTGTCAGAGCTTCCATGTCTAAGGTAAGAAACCATTCCCCTCCAAAAGAGTAAAAATGTGGTTGAAGCTGCTGTTCTGACTGTCATCTTATGACAAAAATGTTTTAAGACAGTTTTAACCTAGATGTCAATTTTCCTTGATATGACACCCTGCATAACCATGGTATTTTATAGACACCTTCACGCAGGGATCTGAATTTAGCACTAAAATATTGTTTTACAGGGGTGAATGCCAAATGCTCTTCATCTCATTATGCTGGTTTGAAATAACAGTACTACTTAAAAGTAGCATAATGACAACATAAAACGCAAGACCTCTTTCAAAGCAGTGCCATAAACCACTGTTACCATGATGGTCAGTTGTCTCAACCAGCACTGCAAATTCCAAGCAAATCAAGCTCCATTTACTTCCTACTGTACAATTACAGAATACATGATACCCTATGTAGATGTATTCAAATAACTTTGCACACTTCCAGCTGGAATTATTTTGATCTCCCATTTCAATAAATTGTGGTGTTTATCCATTTTACACATTAAATACAGGTTCTGCATACTACATATCAAACATTATTTCTAGTACTTAGAAAATCATTCCATAATCAGGAAAGATTCAATTAATAATGAAAACATATTATAACAGAGGCAAAACATATAAAGCCAGTTGCTGTCTGGAAACTTAGAGTTCTGGCCTAACCTATGTAATATTAGACAATTGGCTTCCCCGCTGCTCCTTCCTTTTACAAATTTCTTGCTGTACCTGTGTCATCCTTTGAGGCCAAGGACTGGCTTTCTCTTTGTGTAATGTGATTTGCAGCTGGGATTTCTGAATGCTGCTACAACACAAAATTACTGCAACGGTTCAGAGCTCTGCTCTACCAATCACCCTAATCCCAGTCTTTATTGGTACTTTTAATGGCACCCCTGCTGTTCCAGAACAATAGCCCACTCAAGAGAACTTGTCCCATCGCTTTGAATCTACTGTAAACACACACATGTGTACATGTACAACGTACATAATGCGCTTTTTTTTTTTTTTTTTACCCTCAGGCACATCTCAGATGCTAGCAATGGAATCTAGAATGCTTTTATACTCACAAAATCATTCCCAAAGCAAAACATCACCTAAAAAGGCTACTGCTTCAGTACTCATTTTTGGTGTAACGGATTGATAGAAGTGATAACAGGACTATAAGCAGAATACATGGGAGAACAGAAAGCTCAACAGGAGAATAGTCTCTTACAAAGTTGTGGGAACAGGAGTCGAGAGAAAACACGATCTGCCTGAGATTCTGCCCGAGATTCTGCCCAGAAACAACCCACAGCAGGAGACAAAAGTTCCTAAACTCACTGTGTAAACACCTAAATTGCATCATACCCCTCTTCCTGAAACATACAGGATGATCCTGACACGCTATTCGCTATCTTGCCAGAGGGAAGGAAAAGTCATTTTTCTCCAGAGCGATCCCCCAGATCAGGCTCTCACTGCCAGCACACTCAGCCCCGGGGTAAAGCCACGGCTGCTGGTATCCAACCTCGTACCCGCAAGTTTCCAATGGCGAAACGCGGGCGCAGGAAGAGATGCAGCGCGGGGGACAGGGCGTCAGGAGCCACCTGAGGCGAGCCGGTGCTGGAAACCAGCCCGGCGCTAACACTGCTCTTAGGTCCTTCTGTCACCCACTCGGGAGGCAGACTCCCACAGATTGGGATTCAACCGACTGACACTACCAATGAAAGAAAATGTTTATCAGGAAATCGCCATCCAGCTGCCTGTCAGCGCTGATTTCCACCAGCGGGGTGGCAGGATCGCGACAGCCTCTCCGCCCCAGCCGTGGGCTCGGGAAGGGCAGCGGCGTGTCCACAAAGGGGCTGGTTTGAAGAAAGGTGCCCATCTGACAGAGCCTGGGCTGGTTTCCTGCCCCCCGCACACAATGCGAGCGGGCTGAGCCCCGCACCTCGCTGACCCCCCGAGCTCCCCCGGCTCGCTCCCCACCGGCAGCGCGGGCGGGTCCGGCCGCCCCCGGCGGACCCCACCGGGCAGGGCACGGACACACGGACAAAAAGGAGCACGGAACAGATGAAAAAGCACACACATCACCGTCCTCCTCGCTCCCCTAATACTCACAAGAGACCACCAACCAAAGCCGTCCGCAAAAGGCGCCTCCTCATCAGCCCGCTCCCGGTACGGGAGACCCGCGGGGCATCCCCGCGCCGCGCTGCGCGCCTGCCGGGCCCCCGCCGCCCTCCTCCCTCCTCCCGAGGGCGGCACTCACCTCGGGGGGACGCGG
>VZTG01008184.1:192895-317985 GCA_013397845.1 Melanocharis versteri | reverse complement strand
CGGCACTCCTCCCCGCCCGCCCCTCGCCGACGCCCCCCCGCGATGCGAAGCGAGGCGATGCGAAGCGAGGCGAAGCGAAGGCAGGCGAAGCGCTGCCCCGCTGCTGGGCGCGCCGGGCCGGCCGGGGGCGGCTCTCCCGGCACCGCCCCGCCCCGCTACCTGCGGGGCAGCCCGGGACCGAGGGGACCGTCCGGGGCAGACGGCCCGCAGCCCGGCGGGCACCTCGCCGAAACCCTCTCGCATCCCTCTGCCTCCCTTTGCAGCACTCACCTGCCGTGCTCGGAGCTCACGCGGCGCCGCGGGGCGCGCCGCGAAGGGCTGCTGCTTTTTCGGGGTTTGACATGCTTTGTCCGCCCCTCTCCTTCGGTAAACTGCTCGAAGGAAGAGAGAGGTCCGGGAAGGTTGTGTGGTTGGGGGCAGTCGACATGTACTTCAACACAACAAAGACCCACTTGGTTCCCTACTGGCACCTCATGCCCAACAAAAGGGAAGCGCTGGGAATGTCATAATTATCACCCTGTGAGATGGATGCAAAATTAACATTTCTTGCGAGGTTATACTTATAAAACAAGTGGCAGCTTGGATGCATCTGTTTCTGTCCCAGTACTATAAGCAGCTTGTTCACGCCCTACTGCTTTAGAGCTGCGTTTCCTGGCACAGTAGGTAGAAATCTTGCAAAAAACATAAAGGCAGGAAAGTTACTAGTCCTGGCGACAGTCTTTTGCCACGTTTTTGAGTAGTGAGACTGGCTGTTAAGATATTTTGCCTGCAGATGAGAACCCTGCCTAACTTCAATCTAAAGTGTACATCAGAGCATCTTTTTACAATGGAGGCTTAACAGGAAGCATCCTAGCAAAGTCCTCGTTAGACGCTGCCCTACAGAACACATGCTATGTAGTCTTCCACTACATCCTCTCAATAGGAGCCATCTTTGCTATCCTATCAGGATTCCCCCACTGATTCCCTCTATTTGCAGGGTATACCCTGTGCCCCACATAGCCAAAACTCGCTTCAGGGTTATATTTACAGAAGTAAGCATGACCTTCTCCCACAACCCTTTCTAGACCTAGCTGGCATGCCACAATGATATGCAGAATACCCAGATGCCTACACGCTATGAAACGCTATGGAATATAAACTCCTACACATTAGATTACCCTTCACTTGGTTTTGAATGGTCTCTGCTTACCTCAGGATGGCACCTGCACTGCTGACTCAAGTTTAGTTGTAAGGGATATAAGCAGCTGTCCCTCTTTTAAAGCTCAGTTGTGATCCACATGTAAGTGGCTCACTTTTGAAATGCATTCAAGCTTTTCCAGAGGAGCCCAAGCTATGAATCATGGATCTGACCACAACTATCTTCACATGGAGCTATAAGGACCTGGCATGCAAGTGAAGAGTTAGTGTCCCTCTGTAGGCAGATTAAATACAGGCAGCAGGGGGTGTGGAGTGTGGAGTCGAGGGCAGAGCACACACTCCCCTGTGTCTGGAGCTGAACAAGTACACAGCAGGAGTGAAGGAGCCATGAGGACTGAAAGAAAGGAGAGCCTAATCTCTAACTTTGTGATTGTGTAATCAGTTAGGAAATGTCCTCTCAGAATACTTTCTATCCTACTATTGCACAATATAGGGATTAGAATTTACACCCTCATTCAGGCTCCTCTCAGTTAAATGCTTGGATGATGTCTTCTTGTTCCTATCAGGATTCCTTTGGCTGCCTTCTGTCTGAAGCACTTTCTTAGAAAGTGGACTGAAACCCTCTGGGGCTAAGGAAGGCCTTCAATGGATCTTTGCTTGTTGGCCAAGCCCTCTAAATAATCAATGGTTATGCAAAAGGAAGGTAGTTTCTTCCATGCGCTCTTGTAAGCAACTTCTATGTATAAGATCCGTCATTTCCAATTGATTTTAACTCATTACAGAAAGACCAGCCTCTCAGGTAGGAAGGATCTCCTAGATTTGTGATGCCTATTTCTTTCTTTTGACTTTTTCTCTAATGTAGACTTCTACTCCAGAGTCACCTTCTCTGTTTTAGGGACTACGGGCTAGACATCTAAAATGGAAATGAAGCAATGGCTGTGTAAAGTACCTCAGCAAAATACTTTTAAGCCAGTATTTCATGTCAAAGAGAAATTGTTGCCAGTAGTACTGAGGTAAGCCCCATTCTTGCAAACATCCACGTCCAAAAGTTTATTTACAAGGCTAATTCTCTTTCAAGTCATTGAGGTATGTCATGTGAGACAAAACATAGAGGAAAATCCCTGCAAGCTGAAAGACTTTCTCAAAAGTGAAAGCTGAAAAAGTTACAAAATAATCACAGCTATGTATCTGAAAATGAACAAGCAATTCATCTTTTTGTTCTTGGAGGAAGAGAAAGAGGAGCACTGGTATGAAAAAAGTGTCTGTATCTTAAAGTTTGCTGGTGCCTACTTCACTTAAAGCAAAGAAATGTTTAGATGCCACAGAAGGAGACTCCAGCACTAAATCAGATTTGCTGTTTCCCCTGAGGGTGAACATTTACAATGCAGCTAAGCTGGTTTGGGAGCTATTTGTTGTCCTAAAGGTGGCAGTCCTGCTCCTAATGCTTCCTCTTTTGGAGCAAAATTTAAAGAAAGCTAAACATTTCTTCACAGCTAATTTAGCTGTTTGAACAGGCTCTCTGAGAGTCACTGCTGGGTAGATGAGAAGGAAACAGAGAGGAGCTGTAGTGCCAGCAAAAGGAGATGGGGACTGTCCTGGGACTGCAGCAGGCAGCTCCCAGTTTGACTGAGCTGTCTTGTGAAACTCGCCTTCATAGGAAGAGCTTAGAAACGACTATACATTAAATCTTCACTTCCTATGCTATTATTTTACTTAATTCTGGCTTAATGAACTGCTAAAGAGAAAGAAAGATTCTGTTCCTTTGTGGTTAGGACCCACCATCAGGCAGAGGGAAGACCTCACTTCTAGTAGTTCCTTGGAGAATTGATTCTAGGTGCTCGAGCAAGGCATCAAACCAAGGTCTCCCTATTTCCCCAGTGTCCTCAGTCATTCCTCCTGCACCAAATTCTTAGCTCCAAGTTCCAGTGCCAAGTAGAAATGCATGACTGACTCTCAACACGTTGGCACGGATAGCATGTGCAGTGTCTATCTGCATCCCAACATAATCCCAGCAGGAGTGCTGGTCTGCCTGGTTCTTGTACCCAAGCTGGCCCTGCTGGCTCTGCAGGACACAGAACTCTGCTGGGTAGATGTGCTATTTTCCAGCAGGCAAACCGTATGAAAATATAATTCTAACAGTTAATAAAATATTGGATTATTCCACTAAACTGGCAACATTTCATTAAAATAGCAGTATTGATTCTGTTTCCAAAGCTGATTCTTCTTCTATTAGAAGACCTCAAAGGTCAGTTTACAATTACATCCAATGTATATAAAGCTTCCCAATTTTTTAGTTTTCATTAGTTTGCTGACGTAGAAACATGCACAACTCTTTTTTTTTTGTAAAGCCACAAATTAGAAGGAGGGCAACAAAAAATTCCCAACCTAGATATTTGAAGTTAGTGTTGTTCACTGTAGAAATAAGTTGGCATGACTTCAGATTAAAAAAAAAAGCCCAAAAATTTTGTTAAAATCTTTGTAATGGTGAGCTAACATCACCCACTGATATTAACTGCATCTATTCAATATGAGCAGAAAGTTACTTACGTATAATTTCCAATCTTTCTGTATTCTACCAAGAATGTTATTGCAGTTCATTCATTCACTCATTCATTCATTCTTACACTGATAGTTATGAATCTAAATTGCTGTCACATTTGACACTAACCTTCAAACAAATCATCGCTCCTTGCTTCTCCCCCAGAGCACTGTCATTATATATCATCAGGGGATGAAATTCTGAATCAGAAGGAATTTGAAATAGTTTGAAATAATCAGTTCATTTCTGTAAGGCACTGTTGGTAGGGAATTCTAATGTGGGTCCACACAGTATTTTTACAAGTAAAAGGCTAGAGAAAGTCCGTAAGAAAACATGGTCATCCCCACAGCATGAGCTTTGCCAAAATGCCAAGCATGCCACTGGAATAATATGAATAAGAGCAGCATTCCTTCTGCAGCTCAGAAGCTTCTGTTTCATAAGAAATGGAACTGAACCTCTGTTGTTGTTTTGAAGCTGCCCTCTTATGTTCAAGTGGATTGTCTTTCACTTTTCCACCTTTTTTTAAGTAGATAATATTTTTAGCAGGTCAATTCAAACTAAAGATCATGCTAACTCTACACTTTCCTCAGGATATATTCAACTTGTGTTGTGAATGTCTCATCCCTGCAAGGGTTCAAAGCCACACTGGGTGGAGCTCTGAGCACCCTGGTCTGATGGAAGGTGTCCTTACCCATGGCAGGAGGCTTGGAACTAGAAGATCTTTAAGGACCCTTCCAACACAAGCCATTCTATGATTCTATGACTCTATTAGACTTAATGGTTTTCTCCAGAAGTATAATTTCAACTATGTACCTTGGAGAGACAGAAGCATGGCACTGTGTCTGCTTGTGCCATGCAGATACAACACATGCTCTGTAGCTGTGTTTGGTTGCTTTTTAGTGGAGTAGTCAGTTGTAGAAGAAAAACATCTCTAGTTTGACAGCTGAAAGCTTAGGTAGGAGGTGTGAATCATTGCCTGAAAGCTGGGAGACACTATGTTCATGCAAATTGCTTGAGGTGAAGTGAGGACTGTGAGAGGTTTCTAGACAGCCAGAACAAAAGTGGTCTCAGAAAGGAAAAGTGGGCAAGAGAAGATTTGAGTCAGGGAAAGGGAGAGGGTATATTTTTAATCAAGCCAAACATACCTAATTTTCTAACTTTGAATGCATTGCAGTTTTGCTGCGTGGACACAAATGGACAGGTTATGTCGAAGAAAATAAGCGGACAGATAAGTAAATAATCTACTATGGCTACAGACATGGCAGGTGATGCAAAAATATGAAATAAGTGAAGAGAAGAAAGTGACCTAGAATATACACATCAAAGGATAAATCTATTGCTTGTTGTAGAACACCCACATTAAAGACCATTTATTTAAAGGAGAGGACATGCAGTGAAACAGAAACATCAGGAAAAGTGAAAAGGGAACAGAGAAAGGAACAAGGGAAAATAGAAGGAGTTGTCCTTTCAAAACAGAGAAGATCTTTATTTATATGTAACCAATACACAGCAGCCTGACTTGCTTCTATTGGATAAATATCTTTGCTGAAGACCAAGGTTAATGAAACATTATGAAAGTTAGTCAAGGAGAAAAATTTTGTATCCATTGGAGTGTGTATGAATTTCACAGTATTTTTGTGTCTGTCATTTCAAATTATACTCATCTCTGTTTATTTGGTTTTTTTCAGATGAGACAATAGCCTGATCAGATTGCTTTCTGGATCCAGCTCTACTATCTGAATTCATCAATAAGGATTTGTTTTCCAGTTTAGATTTCTGTATCTTAACCTGGAGAGTCATATCTCATTTTCTATTGTCAGTGAGCTAATTACAGTAAAAGAAATGGCATTTTAAAACTGTCAAGGAAAATCAAAAAGAAAGTGTCAAAATTCATCTCACATTTTGTATTGAAAGGTTCAATTTGAATCCATAGTGCAAAGCACAGCACAAAAACACATAACACTTTTGTGCTATGGATTTTCCCTGTATCTCAATCTATTCTGCAGACTGGATCAGATGCTAAGCTTAGGCAAATTGACAAAGACATTGATTTCTATTCATGGGCTTGCATTAATCAAGGTACATAGTATTTTAATATGCCACATATCTTCTTGACGATTAATTTGGGGAAGTACAAGATTTGAAATACTGGAGCAGTTACAAACCTCTGAATAGCACCACTGCTGATCTGAATTTATGACTCCATAAGGCCTATCACAACCATAAAACTGCTAATTGTTGATGTGTTAATGAAGGATTGGGTTACCAAGAGCTTCAGCTGTTTGGTTACTGCTGCATTTAAAATATTGAATTATATGCCATCAGCTTTTACAGAGGAAAATATGTTACATTGGCAGAAGTAATTGTTCAGAAAACTTATATTTAGGCATTTTATAGACTTGTGCTGAAATACTAATCTGAGATAACTGTTCTGTAGATTCTTACCATTTTCAGCATTATGCAAGTGACTTACATCCTGGGGTTAGGTGCAGAAAAATTTTTGTTTCTAAGGTTAAAAACACATCAACTTCATGTCTGTTACAGCAATGCAAGGCAGTGAATATCTGCATTTAGCTTTAGTTCAGTAACGGTGTGGCTACAGTTACTTTAAATTCTAAGTGAATCATTTTTAGAAACCCTTATTTTGAGGGGAACTTTTTATTCGTAGGAATCCAAACCAATTCCTTCATACTGCCAGTTCAAAACCACATTTTGTCAGGCAAAGCTTTCTCAAGAGAAGAGCATGCAAAAGTGCAATCGGTGGAGTGTAGTGAATAATAATGTGCATGCCCTTAGCCTACCAGAGTTACTAAATGGTCAGTGTAGCTGGTTAAAACAAGATCTGTTCCTCCAATGAGGATTAGCCACTACCCTGAATAAGGCAGAACCACAAACTAAAAATGTGTTTCTGACACACCAAGCAATGTCCCGTACCTGTAGAACATTACAGGTCCTATACCAGTGTCCAGCTTCTTGGGTTCTCCATTAGCCAGCTAATCTTTTACTTCACTGTTTCCATGATTTCGAAGGGTTTTATTTACACCCTGGTGATAAAAGGGAGTGTTTCTAGTGCTAGTGAGAAAAAATTGTGATAGTCTTGTCAAGAAATGTATGAGGTGTAGCTGTGAGGTATTTCAAAAGAGCTTGACGTCTTGGGCATGATCACAAGGGAAGGTGGAGGAGAACAGAGGGGAGCAGGGGGAAGAAAGAGAGGACCTGGATAACAGAAAGAGTTTCATCCTTGAAGACATCTCCCTTTCTGCCCCTATCCTTTCCTGAGAAGATGATGATAATCAACTGTCCTGTATCTGTACGTAACCCTCATGATCTTGGATGAACACATGAAGATCTCATTATTCAGGGCCACAGCATCAACCTTGACAAATTCTGCTTCTTCTGCAAGTAACTCACCTCATACAGAGTCACAGCTGAGGACAGTGCCTTCAGTCATCAGTGATATTCCTCCACTCCACAGGAAAATCAGCCTGTCAGTCTCCACTGGCTGTTGATGAATATCTTTCAAGGAGACTGCCTGACCTTTGCCCATGATTTTAGCAATAGCTCAATACCTGCTGGGTGTTCACACTTTGCTAATAGGCTGAAACTGGCTTTACAAGAGCTTCATGAATCTACTCAAATGGATGGAGTTACTATATCCAGAAAAAAAAAAATTAAAATCTGACCTTCTGGATCCAGTGCCCTTTGAATTGGGCTGAAGGACTGGGAATGAAAGTGTTTCTTGTAGGAATTTCTTAGATTAGTCTACTCATGTTATAGCCTTAGGTAGTATGAATAGATTGAGTGATGGTCGGTAGTGCCAGTAATCATTTAGTCAAATGAATCTCACCAGAACTGTCCATTTTGTTTAGGAAAAGAAAAATATTGTTTTAATGGAGAGTTATCCTGATTTTTATCCATATATGAAAGATACATTTGTTGAAGTTTCTGATAAATATTGCTTTTAAATATTAATTGAAAACTTCTTTAGAAAATAAAGTGTTTGCTAACCACTTTTACATTCATTAGGAAAAATGCAAAACAACATAAATTGCACATTTTTCTGGCAGGTTCCTGAAATTTTCTGGTTATCACTAGCAAAACTGGAATTTTATCTGTCATCCTGGATAAGGGAATGCTTTTAATTTCATTTTTTACATTTAAAATACAAACAGAACATATTCTTATTTAAATTAACATTTCAGTGCAGAAAAGTTTTCACACAAGGATCTCAGATGACTAAACCAATAGGTTAGACATAACAAAAAATTATCTTTCCATTAGTTTTACTAGATCTCTGACTTTGCACAAACCAAAATAATCCCTGTTCAAATGTCTTACTAATGAAATTAAAACAGTAGTGGCAAGGCTGGGAAATTCAGACACTGATTTAGTTATCCTTTTATATATGTACAAAATTCAATACTTATTTTTAAAGTAACACAGGTAGATAAGGATGGATATATTACTTCAGTGTGGTAGTGTTGAAGTTTAAATCAGCAAATCAATATTCTTTTAAATGGTATGATTCAAACTAAATGACCTTAATTTACAAATTTAAAAGAAATTATTGGAGACAGCAAAGAAAACATTAATGAAAAAATAAGAAGAGTTATTGTTGTTTCTGCTCAACAAACTAACTACCTTTACTACATACATGGACCAAGGAAAGATTCATTTTACTAGTAATATTCATATTACAACACCACAGCTCAGGTATTCACGCTCCTTTCAACTACAGACCTGTTTACTAGTAGGCAACAAATAGAGGGCTTAGACTGAGCCAACTTGTCTTGTCCACCACTATCTCAATTTCCCTTAAATAAAAGGCAAAAGATTCTGGCACTGTGTTTCTAATCCTCAGCTTATTACGACAGCCTTGACAAAATCACCCAGAGACCTATTGCCCTTCGCCTTGCACCAGCAGAGTGGAAGGCGTCCATCTGAGATAACACAGCACGTACACAGCAATACTAATGAACCTTCCCATTCATTTCAGTCAGATAGTGTTTCAAATACATGATGCCATCATTAGTATTTCAATGAAAAAGTGATGAGCCATTGCTTTGGTTAGAGAAATTCATGCCACTTGTTGTGGTGCCTTGCTCTGGTTTTTTGATAAATTTTGCCCATGGAAGATCAGATTTCCCCTACCTAAGAAGAACTTTGGTGAAGAACCAGCAAATGCTCTATAGAACTAAAGAGAAAAATACAGCAAAATTTATACTTCTTCTAGTAAGGCTGTACTCGAGGGGATTTCAACAAATCCAGTGGAACCAATCTCTAACAGGTTTATATCCATGCCACCCTTGTCTCTCCTTCTTGTAGTCACACAGCTGCACTCAGCAGAGCAAGGGAGGCTTGCTTTTTCTTTTCTGCCCCTTCAGGCTTTGACACAGATATTCTCCTTCTCCCTATGTTTGTGTGTAGATAACTGTGGAAAGGGAGAGGAAAAAGTTTGAGGATGAAGTCTTTCTGCCTCCCTGTCCTTGACCTGGAACCGATTAAGAGCCCTTTGCTACCACACCCTCCCCTCCGCACTACTGTACCTGAGATGTTAAGCTCAAAGACAAAGGATTTATAGAAAATATCAAGGTTTCTAGGTTATATATAAGTATAGGTAAGAGTTGCCTTCTACAATTTGATCTTATTCCCACACCAATCAAAATCAAATGCCCAGTTTTGTGACAGCACTTTAATAACAGAATATCTGAAGAATGTGTACAATGAAAACCCTATTCAAATTTTAGATTTATTTAATAACAGCTGTGAAGGTACTTAAAGAACAGTTTATATTTTACAATAGCTACTATTGGTAATGATGAAGAATGAAGTAAATTTAGGTGAATAGATAAATAGAAAAGATTGCCAAATTATTTTTCCTTCAATACGTTTACCTGCAATGCTGAGATGTCTCAGAATAAATAGGAAATGACAAAGGACTACTGCCTTTACCCTTTAGTCCAGTATTATGCTAGACAAATGTGCCATTTTAACCTTTTCCCTTAGCACTACTAAAGAAACTAAATAAGCATATATATCAAATATATGTACCTATTTATCTCCAGGGAACCAGTGAGGTAAAAGGGTTAAATTGTGTTTAACCAGAATGTATACTTAGTGTTCTTTATCTCCCTGGAACTTGTTAGCACTTTGAGGACCAATTCAATAAGAATGAATAATACCGTGAATGACATCAGCTTCCGCCAACATGCAAGAGGTTACTATGGTAATGGAGAAAGTTTTTCACAGTACAAAACAAGTACCATACTTGATATATTAGCCAGCCAAAGAAAGCAGTCACATATAAACTACAGCATCTTTCTAATGAATAGCCGTTTATGCAGCATGCATGTTAGCAATTCTGCTGAGTTCCTCTGAACATCAAACTGTTGGCAGTTATATTGAAAAACTTGGCAGATTTACAAAAGTGCTAACATTTTGTTTTCAGCAGCTTGTTTTTTTCTTCCTCGGAGCCCATATCTTCAGCATATTCACAGAGTCTTTAGCCAATGCCAACTTAGGTCTCTGATCTGAGCTTAAATGTACTGTATATGCACACTGAGAAGGCAGGATGTCCAAGCCATGCAAGTGACTCAAAATAGACTTTTTTATTTGTGGCAAAAGAACAGATGGCTTCTTTGTTAGGTGGTGCTTTCTTTTTTATTTGCTCACCACCTCTTCCATAAGAGTTTAATCCACAAAACAATAAGGTGTATTTGCTAATATGCAAAAGCCAGAAAATATTGAAACCTTCAAATCATAGCAGTATATGTATATATGGTTATTTCAGTAATGAATCAAAATCATATCAAACCACATAAATATCCTCTTGTGAAAAAAAAAGAAAAAAAATTTGAAAATAAATAATTGTAAACAGAGGCAAGATATTATTTCCTTACTCCTTCCACTTTTCAAAAAAAAAAACTCAGTAACTTCTTATTTTGGATAGGGTCCTATCAATTCCTTTCTTTCTTGCAGGACATTGAGAGATGAAGGAAAGAAGAAATCTAAGAGCAGTTGCAGACCATTGGTTTCAGGAGTCTGCTGGCAGATAACTCTTGGGTTTTCTGCTGATGTAAATTATTGTAAACCTTGTCCCAAAGGACTGGGGTATCATCTGACAAGACCTTCTTCACAGCACTTTTTCTGCGCTTCTCCATTGCATTTCCCTTGCTGAGGATGAAGAAGTGAGTAAAAAGCAATGAATGAATTAGAGTGAATGAACTTTTGTGCAATTCCAGCAAAAAGTAGTAACTGATCTTGGATTATGTCTTCTGCCACCTATGTAATACATTTAGGCTGTAGATGCTGCCAAATACATACATTTAAAATGCTGCCAAAATTAAACTTCACTTCCCAAGTCTTTCTGTGTATGATCATCCAGTCATTCAACCTGCCATTGTTTTCATAGACATGAAAGGTTTTTCCAGTTATTCCTCTGCACTTCTTATCAGCCTTTCAAGTGAGGTTTTAAAATGGATTTTAAATTTAAAACACTTTTCATATGATGATTTTTTTTTTATAAATTAATGTATTCCTAATGTCAGAATCAGAAAAATACTCCCTATTCTAAAATTTGGATCCTGCTGGCTCTGTATTTTCAGCTGTAGAATTTAAAAGATTTTCTATTCTTGACCTTTGAACTAAATATTTTAAGGCTTTTTCATAGCGTTTTAACAATTTAGCTTCTTCTCTGTTATCTTATCTGTTACTATGCCAGTTGATATGTTGGTAATGCTTTTTGTTTGTTTCATATATTGGCTAAAGGGTAAACAAGAAGTGGAAAAAATACAGGAAAGTCTTTTCTGTTTTGTCTCAAATTCCATTACTATTTTTTTTTTTTTTTTACAGCTTTGCTTTATCATTTCTAAGACATTTCATGTTTAATTGTGGTTCTGTAAGTGAAAGGTATGGCAGTTCCAAAAAGAGATACCCAGTCTTTGGAAATGGAGGAGAACACAGGCTACGCACGTTGGCCTGAGACCTGCAGCCTGACTGGTCTTAATGGGCTAGCAAGATACTGGTGGCAGAACGCAGCCCACATTCCTGAGCAGGAGTGTTCTCCCTTTTGCTGGTATTTTTAGGCACTGCAATGAAGATCAGAGATGATTGTTTGGGTAGTACTTTTCCATACAGCTCAAATACCTTCCCTGTATTTGGGAGTATTCGATCATACAGCTCATGCAACTTACCAGTATTTGGCCAATTTGTTTTCTTCTGGTCATACCTTTTGCATCTCAGTCAGGAACATAGGTAGGTTTCTGCTTTGTAGCAAATTGTTTAGTGTGCTAACACCATCTCGAAAGTGGCACTAACTTTCATTAAAGAAAAAAATCAAAATCCAGTACTCTTTCAAGTGCTGCCACCGCATAATCCTGAGAGGATCTGATCTGCTGTTTTATGAAATAAAACTTGTTAGATCTATACTCTTAAGGATATTTAGATGGTTAGATATCCATCTTCTTTTAAGTTAACATTGGCCTTAGTACTGATGTCCAGCAGCTTCCCCACAGGCACTGCACTAACTAGGAAGACTTAGGCACCTTTCAAATTACTCACCACCTACATTCATCATATTCCCTCCAATATATAGAAAAGCAGCACCTGACAGCCTGTTAGGCTCCAAAAAACTCGCTCAGTAAGACTTCTGAAAGGGTTTACAGTTGTTCATGTACTTTGAGTTAGACTCACGGGAGAAAAACCGACAAGATATTCCCAAGAGGTCAAAACAACAAAAAATACTTTACTGGCAACTTTAGAAAATCAAAGAACTTTGGGAAAAGGTTTAGAGCAACATTCAAGCAACTTAAAAAACTTCTTAACACATTAACATAGTCCATTCAATTTAGCAAACTCTAAGCCCATTAGATTTTAAGTTACACAAAAATTCCAAGAAGAGGGAATTAGAAGAACAAAGAGAAAGAGAGAAAGACAGAAAATATATGGAAAAGGATCTACGTAAGTACCATTCCTGAGTGCTAGTGGCGTTCAGCTGATAGAAATTCCAGGAGGAGGCAGGGTCAAGATGGGTGCTTGCTGCATGTTCAGCTTTAAATACGCCTTGGTCTTCCTGGGCCCTTCTCCCAGGTGGGATTATGTTAGGAAGATGGAGCAGGAGAACTGACCACAACCTTGTGTCTGCAAATTCTTCACACAGATTTCCATCTCAGTGGGACCTCTGTTGAGCTGCAACATTTACAGACATTTTATATACTCGACAGAATCAAGACACAAAATTTTATGCTCTGCTTTGCAAATTTCAGAAGGTTAAGTTCAAAATCAGGGTAATGATGAATAGAGTACCTGGCATAGCTACTCACTCACACTTGCCAAACAGTTTTATGAACGATAAGTTATTTTTTCATTTTCCTATTCTTCAAAGGATATTGACAATAATTTTTGTTTCATGTGACAGCAGTTTGTTTTCTGTGTTGTATTTATATAGAAAGAAACAAAAATGACCAAAATAATAACTCAAGCTTAAAGAGAGTTCCAGTAAAGAATACAAAGAAGAATTCCTCACACTCCATCATTCTTCTCTGCCATGATGGTTATTAATCATTGGCACTGTTTGCAATAACTGTTCTTCTGGCTTAAAACCTAAAATGCATTTTTTTTTCTACTTTATTTGAAATCAATTGTACACCTCTATGGCAAAAATTTAAATGCTTCAGATTTTCTACATCTCTTTGCTTAGGACTGTTACAATTGAAAAAAAAAAAGCAACAACATATAGATGGTTGTAAATTAAAAAAAAAAAAATTAAATACTCTCTGATATATAGACAGTTGTAATTACACCACCATGATCTACCAAAACAATTTATAGCATTTAAAAAGACAAGTTCAAAACAGCATGACTCTACCTCTACTCTGACAGAATACAAATGAATGAGCAGAGGAAGATAGAGTATCAAATACCACATCATTATTTCTTGTTCCCTCATCAGCTTTGCCAGCATGAATTATTTATACTGGCTGAGCAACTAAAATCAGTCTCATTCACAACTACACACAGGTGATAAAATGTAACAGTGATAATGATAGTAATCTTTTATTGCCCTCTGTTATTTTTTCTACTGCTTGTGGTTATGAACTTGCATTTTTGAGTCTTCTATTGCTTCATTTACATAGCATAAGATATCTGGACAGGTGACTTGCTAGATTTTTTCAGTGTTTGGAACCCTGGGACAGTTTTGAATTCATGCAGTTGTGAACAATACAATTTTCTCATCCCTCAACTCTCTCTCACACCTACTAAAACAGTCCCTTGATGAGTACAGAATTTGATGCTACATGGCTTGGACAGTGCTCTAAGCCAGCTAAGGAAGTGATTATACTTGACTGGGAATTTCAGAGATAATTTTTGAGTAATTTTTAAGTTCCCTTACCCTGCTCTAGCCATCATTCTTCTTCCTGCAAGCATCTGATTTAAATCTGCTGTTTGTATGTTTGTAACCCTGTCATTGCACTAAAGGCCTCAAAATCGCAACACATTCATGTACTATTTCACTCATGCCTGTCACATTATCTCCAAATCTCCCTTGTTCTGCCCACAGTCCCCTCTTTCCACCATAACCCAAATGTATGGCACATTTGAGCGATACACAGAAATGCATACAGACCTCAGCTATTGTTGTCTTGCTTCTGAATCCACTTTTCTGCTTGAAGCAGTTTGCAAAAGAGTTGACATTAGATGACTCAACATTAGATGAACAAGATGTCAGGTAAGGGAATAGCTGGGGAGAAGGAGAGGCAACAGAGGCTGCCTGTGAAATCCCACAGTATTTCAAACAGTTTGTGCCTTTAGCAGAAGACAAATCATTGTGTATTAGAGCGTCAGAGAGGAAAGAAAAGATGAATGTGGGAATCAGTCTCTGAATGTGCCTTGAGACCGATGCTTATCTTATAAGTGATGTACAGTGAGTGAGGTGGACACACTCTGCGTCTGCTAGGCAGAAAGCAGAGCTTTGAATGGAGTCCAGAGTGGGAAGAAGCTAATCCTGAAAGGCTGGCACTCAGGCCCTCAGCAGAGTAGAATTTAAAGAAAAGGCAAAAGCCAGGCAAGAGAGGAAAACAGAGTACTGGCTGGTGTAAAACTAGTGGTGAGACAAGAGCTGGAGAAGAAAGATGGCTAGGAAGAAGTGGACCTGCCATTCTCTGGAACAATCAGAAGGCAAATCCTGGTCTTTTTATTCTGTCTTTTAGTCTGGTTCATTGTTTTAATATTGTTATCCTTTTACCACTTCTGGATGCCACATTGGAGGTGACTATTCCCAGCCTAAATGTTCAGGAGAGCTGTATCTTTTTTGTCTTTTTCCTCTCTACCTGAATTTTGAGATACTCTTGACCATCCTTCTCTTTTATTTATAGAATTGCCTTTGGCTGCCAAACAGCACTGACAAAATAGGAATAGCGTAGTGCTGAAGTTTTTTAAGTGTGGCTTTTACTAGGGCTGTAGCAAAATGTCAGATTGTTCAGTGACGGATAAAAAGTAGGTTTAGTAAGCACGTAACAGAGGACTTAGAAACCACATTTCACATGGCTGACTGAGTGCCAGATTTCAAAACTCTGGCAGAGAGCTTGCTGCTACACTGTACTGCATCTTTGCCCTAGTTTGAGTTTTAAATAGGAATTATCTGCCAGCTTTCAGTTATAATGAAACAAGTAGGAAAGCAGTCTCATGCTATATATAGTATTTGGAATTTAAGCACAAGCAGTAACAGGAAAGCCTAGTCTATGATTCTTCCCCTGCAGGTATGAGAAAGAAAGAGCAAGAAGACTTGACAAAAATGGCAAAAATGTCCAGAAGGACATCCTAGGCATGTCCCTGCTATCGTGTTCCTCTAGATAACAGCCCTCCCCCATCCCCATTAGCTGCCTGACCTCATCAATGGGAATTTTTTAAAAAACTGATGTTTTAGTTAAATAGATAAAACAAATTACTTGAGGGAAAAAAAAAAGAACATTTTAACATGATCTTCCCCCACCTTGGTTTTCTACACTTTAAGAGATTTTTAAATTTCCTTTTTTGTGATGTCTCACATTCAAATGAAAGAAAGAATTCTGTGGTTTGTGGCTTCATCCGAGTTCTGGGAGATGCAGCTTCAATACATCCTTTGGCTGAGGGAACTTAAATTTGTATCTGCTGTTGAGGATCCAAGCCATTAATCTAATTTCCATTCTTCATAGGTTGAAACTGATCTTCCTATTTTTTTTTCTCAGAGTGATTGGTGCTTGACACTCACATAATCCTCTTGTTCTTCTGACCACCTATGGCTACTGAAGATTGCCCCAGGAATGGTGGTTCTTGTTAGATATGGAAGGGTTAACGTGGCCTTCCCTTTTATAAGATGATTAAGCTTGACAGTCTGGCTCACGAGATCACACAATCTAACCCCACAAGTTAATCAACCACATAACTAACTGCTGCCAAGTCCATGCCAGTTAGGATTGAAAACATTCATGTCAAGAGGGCATCCGTGTGTTCCCATCTGGAACGATTCCTTACACATTTACACCTAATTCAGATGAACCTCAGCAATAACACTGGGCTAAAATCAAAGGTGAATTTAACAAACTGTATTAAGCATTTCATAGAGGTTATAGGGGTAGACTGCCATACACCAAAATTGAAAGAAAGGAGGAAGCCAGACTTCTCCCAAAGAGGGGACAAAAAGTTACTAAGACAGAACATTTGTTGTGGGTGATTTTTCAACAGCTGCTTTTACTTTCAGAATAGCCTGGGATGTTGCTTGCAAGAATCTTAAAATGATAGTGCAATATTTTTATCCTGATAATCCATTTCTTAGATTTGTCATAGGATTATCCTAAGCTTTATATTTACACAAACCCATACAGAAATATATCCATGTCTAGCTACAAAAATCCAAACTCTGCATAGGTTTCGCACACTTCATGAGGCATGTGCATTCACACAAGAAGGTGTGAAATATTACAATCACATCATGGTAGGCTGCATATGAAGAACTAACAACATGGCTGTGTTTTTAAGGATATTGTAAAACGCTGTGCTCACTACTGCTTCATAGTTGTACAAAGAAGTTAAAAAATTCAACAAAGTAGAAAAAAAACCATTGCATGCTTGTGTTGTATTCTGGCTTTGCAAGCAGGGCAGTGGAATAGATCTCAAAGTCTGGGCTACATATCGAGGTCTGCTACAGATTTTGTGTCATGCCATCATTTCCCCACTCTGCCTCTTGTCTTCATAAGGCGCGTAAAAATTAGGAAATGGAATATTCATCACTGAGCTTATTTTGTTGTAACACTGCTGAGCACTGCTACTATGTATACAGTCACTATTATGCACATGTAAAAGAGGGATATACTTGTCCTAGGGAACATCAGTGTCTGATTAGACCCTCTGGGGCTACTGCATTCCAAACAATTAATCAGATCCATAGTACCCAAATTGGTCAGAAAGGCTACAGACATTAAAAATGGGAGGTTTTTGGCCTGCAAGCAAACAGAGGTCAACATGAACTCAGAAGACCTGTCATCAGGCCACCCATTAACAAGGATTTCACCATTAATTATTTCCTCTCAATACAAGACTGGTGCAAGAAATAAAGAGCAACTAACATGGTTTAATGAGTTTATTGCATAAATGTAAACTATTTCAGTTTGTGCTGCATTTGCATGTATTTTGAATCATTAAAAACTAAGTGGAAAGCATCAAAATTAGAAAAGATAAGGATATAGAGAAAAAAAATTAAAGATACATAGATTTGCTAGAATAGTAACAGGGATTTAAGACACTGACATTCCATGTCTTCATGTCTTCATTGTATTAACAGTGCTAGAATGAATAGCTGTGCTATTTGGAGGGGCTTTAACGAAAAAGAATGATCATGTTAGCTCAGTTCCTGTGCATAATGTATGAGGCTGAATTCAGCTTATTTGCCTCATCTTGCATTCAGTCTAAAACCCCACAAAATAAAGGACTACACTTAGCATTAAGTAACAATTTCTTGTTTTAACCTCCATATCATTATTTCTGTGCAGTTAGACATTGGTTAGAAAATTGCATATGGGGTGGTTTTCCATTTATTAGAATTTTCGGATGCAGTCTCAGTGTCAGATGGAGGCCAGTCTGGGAGTTCTTCTATTTTACCCATTTAAATCCTTTAGGCCCTCAATGCATTTTTAATAGGCCATAGAAGAATCAATTAAATCTTGTTATTTGTATGCATTACAGGGTTATGCTCTTGTGGGTATCTAGCTAGTGTTAATTAACCAAGGAAGAAAGTATTTTGTGCTTTTAAATGGTGTAAAATGCTGTATTCACAAATTAAGGGTCTAACAACAGTTTGGAATGGAAAAGTCTTATTAATAATAGCAATGTATTGGTGAGTTATGGCTTCTAGCTGAAGAAAGTTGTGTGGAAAAGAAGACTTCATTATCATCTCTATTTAAATCAACCTAATTTTCTAATTTTATTGTTTTAGAGAAAATCATACTTTATAATCACTTTGAAAACTTTAGCTACCTGGAACAGTAATGACCTTGAAGAAATGAAGTCACCTACTCTCCCATAGCAGACAAAAGGGTTCCTGAGTAAAATTCCATGGAGTTCTGAGGAATCTTTCTAGCCCTGCTTATACTTGAAAAATCAACCTGCCCCTGTCCCAGCAGGGTTACACAGAAACTCTATCCAAAAAGAAAACAGTGAGGATGAAGAGCAGTAGAACAGAGGACATTAAGGTCATTTCATTCAGTTGATGTTTATAATTTTTCTAATCTACCATGAAAAGGGGCAACAGCAGAGTCCTGTCGAAGCAACACTTAGAAAATCAGGCTTACAAGGATGCCTAATAGTGAATTTTGGCTGCAGTGAGTTTTTACTGTAGCTGGAGAGCAGAAAGACATTTTCACAGCAATCCGGGTGGTACAAGGAATGGGGGGAGTACAATAACCAGGGCAAATGGAACTGAAAGGTGGTAAGAATGTAAAATCATAGAATATCCTGAACCGTAAGGGACCCACAAGGATCATCAAGTCCAACTCCTGGCCCTGCACAGGACAACCTCAAGAATCACACCATGTGCCTGAGAGCATTGTTTAAATGCTTCTTAAATTCTGTCAGGCTTGGTGCTGTGACCACTTCCCTGGGGAGCCTGTTCCAGCATCCAACCCCTCTCTGGGTGAAGAACCTTTCTCCTGATATCCAACCTAAACCTTCCCTGACACAATTCAGGCCATTCCCTCAGTCCTCTCACTGGTCACTAGAGAGAAGAGATCAATGCTGCCCCTCCTCTTCCCCTCACGAGGAAGTTCTAGACCATGATGAGGTTTCCCCTCAGTCTCCTCTTCTCCAGGCTGAACAGACCAAGTGACCTCAGCCGCTCCTCATACGGCTTCCCCTCAAGGCCCTTCACCATCCCCATGGCCCTTCTTTGGACACTCTCTAATAGTTCAATATCTTTTTTATACTGTGGCACCCACAACTGCCCCCAGCACTGGAGGTGAGGCCACCCCAGTGCAGAGCAGAGCAGGACAATCCCCTCCCTTGCCCAGCTGGTGATGCTGTGCCTGATGCCCCCCAGGACAGGGTTGGCCCTCCTGGCTGCCAGGGCACTGCTGACTCATGTTCAACTTGCCATCAACCACAACCTTCAGGTCCCTTTCCAGGGCACTGCTTTCCAGCATCTCATTCCCCAGTCTGTCCATACATCCAGGGTTGCCCCATCCCAGGTGCAGAATCTGGAACTTGTCTTTGTTAAACTTCATACAGTGCATGATTACCCAACTCTCTAATTTGTCAAGGTCTCTCTGCAGGGCCTCCCTGCTTTTGAGGAAGTCAGCAGCTTACTTCCAGTTTACCGTCATCAGCAAACTTCCTCAGCTTCCTTTGAGTATTGCATCCAATTCATTTACGGACATGACTTAGTGAAGGGGAATCAAATGGGATGGTAACAGATATCTGTCCAGGAGTGTGATATCCCCATCCCCTGCTTTCCCACTGCTGGGGAAAAGCAACTTCTTACTCAATTACTCCTTCTGGAGAGGAACAGCAGCTTTACACATACTAATCTCCTGATGAACTTCCTCCAGGCATGGTGGTCTAGATCTCCCACATGAAAGTCCCTGCATAACCAGAGGCTTTTTGCCTTAGTCCTTCTATATCATTGCCTGTGTAGAAAATAAAGATATTAACTGTTTCTCACAGTGTCCATGAAATATAGCATCCTGGTGGTGTAACACTGGTCACATGAGAACTGCTGGAAAATATATGCCTGAAGAGCCAAATGAGAAGGGAAGTAAAACCCAGAGAACAATCCAGAAAAAAGTCACTGGGATCCTTTAAAAGGAAAAAGGCACTTGGTATATAGTTTAATATTTTTTAAAGATATTGTAATGTTTGAAGATGTAATTAAATGCTGCACATGATGCACCGATGATGGTCACTTTCATTTTGCTGATGTTTACTCTGTTATTTTGTGCAATGACTTACTTCATTTGTTGCTTTGGGCAGGCCGTGTTGTATAAAAAATCCATTCATTCAAGGCAAGACCGAAGACAGTGAATAGTTGTTTGAAGTGGAATTTAGTTCAGAAGATATTCAACAATTTTTTTTTTTTCCCTTGGAATTTATGCTTGGTGTGTCTTCAATTGATGTGTCTTGTGTTTGTCACTACACCCTTTGGTAAGCTCAGGAACGATCCATTCGGACTAAGTGCTATTATAAATAAGCTTCCCTTCATGCTAATATGAGGACCTTCATCTTGTCCTGCTATAATAGAAGAACAACAACATTTTCCTGGAGCAGCTGACATCCATTAAGGGACCCTATCATTCATCAAGCACAAACAGTTTGCTAAGCCAAGTCCTGTCTATGGGAACAAAAACATCCCCATATTTCTAAGGAGGCAGAGCATGTGTTGTCATGTCTCAATAAGGAGCTGGATAAATATTGTAAAATATTATTTCAGTAGAGCAGATGTTCAAACCATATTGACACCTACTAACAAACTCGGACCCCCTGGGGCAAGAAACTTTATTTACGATGGAATTGAATTATCCCTGAATGTATGAGCAACATCCTACCTAAGGCAAAGAATGAGATTACCATTTTTTTTATAAAATAAACCAAACCTAAATACAGACCCACAATTTCCTTGTTCTTGAGCATCAGTTTCAGAAAATGAGAAACCATCTACTAGTCATTAACATAAGCTGAGAAAGAACAAAAAAAAATAGCAGGCATTTTTAACTTTTTTAAAAAGCTGTTGTTCTATTTCTAGATATGTGGACAAGTCTGATCTCAGCATTTTTTTTCAATTAGCATATAGACTGTCATCTGGAAAGAAGACCCAACAAAGGACAAAATAAAGTCTATATAAAGTAAATGGCATGTGTATTTTGTTTTATATTAAGGAGCAGCATAAAATAGCTCCAGGAGATCCCTCAGGGCTTTTCTAAATTATCATTTCCTAAAAATAGTTACAGTGCTGTTGTGCTATAATCTGCATTTCAACTGCTGTGTTTTAAAACAGGAATCCTAGAATCACCATGAAATATTCTTAGCATGAAACTGCTGGGATAGAGAAAGATCAAGATTAACATTTTAGGTTTTTTATGAACTCCATGAGCACAGGGCCTACACTGCTGCTGAATCAGCTCTTTTGCAGTTTTCCAAATACACAGATTTCTCATGGATTGTAGAAATAAAAGCAGAGAGTTATTTTACATAGAGAGGAAATTATATGAAGTTTGAGGATTCTTAGACCATAAATGCAGCACAGTGAGATCTAATTGTTAGAAAAAACGGCAGACAAACTACATGAAGCCATGACACTAAAAAGAATGAGGTGATGAAAAGGGTAAAGTTAAGCCTCAACCTAGAGAGTCAGAATGGCACAGCTCCGACACAAAATCTTAGACTCATAGAATGGTTTGGGTTGGAAGGGACTTTAAATATAATCCAGTTCCAACCCCCCTGCCATGGGCAGGGACACCTTAGACACCTTTCACTAGACCAGGTTGCTCAGAGCACATCCCCCTCTACATTTTCCTTTCATGAAGTTAATAAAGCCTAGTGAAAAGCAAAAGACGTAAAGTTTAGAGGTATCAGTTCCCTATTAAATATTAACACCAAATCATGAACTGAACATTAATTTACTTTGCTGGAAACTCTATCCTTGATTCCTATCTTCTACACACTAATCTGTTCATCCTGACAGTGAGCTACCCAGAGCTACTACAGCAGCCAACATCACCTGAATTTATTTATTTATTTATTTATTTATTTTGCAAAGCACAATTCACCTCCTTCCAGTGAGTAAGTACACTATTTATACCTCGTTATTCATAAATTGAAATTCCTACAAGAGTTCAAACATAAAGCATAAACTGTCTGTAGAGAAAAACTCACCAGAAGCCGTATTAATATGCATTTTGGCATATTAAGTTCGATATTAAGAGCATTTATACCATTCAGACAATCTCACTAGCATCAAGCCTTTGGCTGTCAAAGAAAAGGATCCTGCGTAAGGCAGATAAGCTCCACCAAAGCCCTTATTTGTAAACATAGTGCAGCTGCCAAGTGCCTCAGAATTCTCTTACGTTACCTGATCACGTAGTTGGGAGCAGACTGTAGAACAGACTTTGTCAGCTTGCAAACAGAATGCGTGTCTTCCGATCTGCGACACATCTTTCAAGTATTAAAAATACATAAAGATAAGGTGCTGTTCAAATCCTACATTTACTGGTTTACAACTTATAAAGCCAAATTATTCCTCAGGGCAGCAGCCTCCTCCTCCCTTCCTCCCCTTGCTTCTTCTGCTTTAATTTTAGACTGTACATTATTAATCGGGTAAAATTGCCTCCCCCCATTTGTATTTTTTAAAGAGATTAAATAAATCTGAACTATGTCAACTGGGATACTGGAAAAACTAATTTTTACCACTTACTCTTTTTTTTGCCAAACTCAAAAAATACAAAGTACGGACAAACTAAGGGAGAAATGTTTAAAGCAATTGTTCAACACCTTTGCCCCGTAAAAAATAGATGAGATAATAAGGAAAAGAGGACTAACTGTCAGGCATTAGCTGGCAGTCAAAAAGGCAACATATCTTTGGTAACATGAATTCATGTGTTTTTCTCTCTAAAAGACTGTCTATTAGAAGTGGTGTGTACAAATGATCAGGACACAAGAGCTTTAGAGTAATACATACTATTAATAAAAAAGAGTGATAGACCTACCAATAACTTCAGCAGGAACAATTTGTACTATAACTTTACTGTATTTTTTTCCCTGTAGCTTTACCACTGTCTGGTCAGACAACTGTTATTACCCCTTCCACTGTAATCCAGCTTCTCTCCTTAATCGGAAAAGGAGTACAAATTCGATTACAGTAAATGAGTTCACTGAAGGAGTCTCATTTTGAGTGACTTCTGTCTTTCAAGTGTGACAACAAATTTCACATCTTTGGTGAGTGTGACCATGTTTTCACACTAATCCTTTGCAAACTGCCCTCAGCAGGTGTCAGCCTGAGGTGTTCTGCTCCCATACTCTCAAGCACTGCCTCTCTGGGCACGTTTTTCTTTCTCCAACAGTGAGAGGAGAGTGGAAGTGCTACATCATCTTGAAAGCTGTGCAAAGTGTTTGTGAGAGGGATAGACACAGTGAAGAATCACAAATTATATGATCTAATGCCAAAATCTGTCAGTATGATTAAAAACATTAAGTTCTGGTTGAAAATTGGTAAATTACTAAATAAATGCAAGTACTGTTTTTATCAAAGTTTTTTTTTTTTTTTTTCTATGTCTTAAAAGTAAAGTAAACCATATAAACACTGTGTACCAGGGAAGAATTGTCATCTATACCTGTGGTGGGTTCACCCTTGCTGACACCCAGTCAGCCTTGCACTTTTTCCCTTTTCTGCAGGATGAGGAGAAGACACAAGAAAGGAAAAAAACCTTGTGGATCATTTTTGTGACATTTTTATAGGAAAAGCAAAAGCTGCACACGTAAGCCAGGCAAAATAAGGAATTCATTCATTACTACTCCTTGGCAGAGAGATGTTCAGCCACTTCTTGGCCAGCAGACCCTCAGCATGAATGATGCTTGCTTGCACAGACAAACACTATCACAGCAAACGTCCCCCCTTTCTCCTTGGCTGGAGCTGTTCTAGCTGGAGCACACCACTCTGTGTGGAGCATTCCTTTTGTTAGGTTGGGTCCACTGGACAGGCAGTGTTCCCTGCCAGCCTCTTGCACCTCCAGCTTGAGGCCTTTTGGATGGGGGTGGGCGGCGGGGGAAGAGAATCCAGTAGGTTTCATTTCCCACCTTGGGAATCAAGGTTTTGTCTCTTTCCTCTAGCCCAGAAGTGGGAGTGGCAAGAGGCTGACAGAGGACACTGCCAGGATGGCAGACCCAAATTGACCATATTCCATGTGATGTTGTGCTTGTCAAGAAAAGCTCAGGACAAAGAAGAGAAAGGGAGGGTTTAGCAGTGGCGTGAAGGGAGTGAAAGAACATAACTGGTGTAACAAAGATGAATCAGTAACAGAGCACACTAAAGCTTGCATTTCTCTGTTTGGGCCACTGGATTTTGTTACTCATCTGTCTGTGGTCTTGGCAGGTTTTTTGCCTGTGAAAAGACCCTTTGCTAAGTTTCATTAAAGTATCACCACAGGAATATGAAATGTTATGTTCTGCCATCAGGATGACAAATGTCTCTTCTTCCTCCTTAACCTTTGAATCAATCTGTACAGCACAAAATCAGTGTGTCAGCTTCGTGCCAACAAGTACTTCTCATCTTGCCGCTGTTTTGTAGCTGAGGAAAGTCATAGTAGCTACCACATTTAATTTGGAAATCAATTTCAAAAGTGGCTCTGTGTCCTCTTTCCAAGAAGAAGTCAGATTTCCAACAGATTGAACTCATTAAAATGTTTTTCTTAAGGGAAAGATATTTCGGTTCACTTCAATGAACTAGTTTTCGGGGTTCCTAGCATTGTTACTGGGTGTTTGTGTACGGGGAACAAGGAGAGTAAGAGGCTTTTTGAATCTCCTTAACGTTGATTTTAGACAATTAATACATAAACAGGAAATTAATAGAAGTCTATAATTATTTATTTTTGCATCAAAGGCCAGAACAACTGAAGTATCATGGAGGTCACGACAAGAAAATTTTATCCCATAAAACTTGCAATTGCATTCTCTAAGCACTTCTGCAATACCCTCGAATGAATTCCTTGTTCTGCTTTGGCTGCCTGCATGGCTTTTGCTTTACCTACTAAACTGTCTTTATCTCAACCCTTGAGGCCCCTTCCTACTGCCTCAGCTAAGGAGCAGGGCAGGATGGGGAGCAGCCCAGGCAGCCCCAGCCCTAGCCCCAGGAATCTGGCAAGGTCACAGTGACAAGACAGGTCTGAGGTCACCCTGGGAAGTCTGCCATTCTAGTAGGAGACATTCATAGTAAGTCCTCCTCAAGCTGTTTTTCCTTGTGCTACAAATTCCTACTCTTTGCAGAGATATGGTGTCACTGGTGTTCAGGAATAGGCCACGTGGCTGTCATCAAGCCTGATTAGAAGCCATTAAAATCACTAAATTACGGCTGGTGTGAAGCAAAATATTGTGAGCCACTTGATTTAATTAAAAACTGATCTGTCAGTTACATGGACTGAACTTTAAATTTCAAAAAAGAAAGAAAACTCAACAGTAAAAAAGCACTAAAAATACCTTTCACATACATGTAATCACAATATCGTATAGAAATCGATTCTGGATTTAACAAAGTAGATTTTTTTTTTCTGTGAAATAATTAAATGCGCCTGAAATAATTCACACTGTGCAATGTCCCATAATCTTATCAGCAGAAAAGACTAAAATGTAGCCACTAAATTCTAGTCTGAGGGAGTTATCCGGTCTCATGGATGAGAGCCATTGTGAGCCGGTACAAACTTCTCTCTAGGTTCTGCAGTAGAAGAATGTCACAAACACAAAGAGAATCAAATCTCTTTGAGTGAAGAACTTTTGGCATTTAAATCTCTCTCAATCTTTAGTTTTTTATCTCCCGTGGAGGGTCTAATTTCTCCTTTAAGAAAGTCAGCTGTTCTTTTAAGGAAAGAGTTTGCAAATGCTCTATATTAATGACACAGCTAATCAAATGCTGTAAAAAAACTAGGGAGAAACAATTGCAAATATTGTTCCACTTTTGTTTCATAGGATTCAATCTGACAGAGAGTGGTTGGTGCCGGAATTCAGTGAAATTTGATTTCCTTGTTATTAAGCAAGGAAACATATTTCCTTGCTTGAGAGAGGAAAGGTGATAGCTACAGATTTAGGACTTTCTTCAACCAAAAAGACTTACTAAGTATACTAAAATTTCCTACTTGCTCAAATACCATCTTTTTTCTTTCAGCATGTCTGCCATTTCAAAAACAATTTGGAGACTTCCTGTGATAAAGTTGCCAGCTGATTCATCATAATACTAAACCCTACATGTCATCTAAGCAGTTTCACTGGGATTTCTTCACTAATTAATCTGTAGTTTCTTGCAGGGAAGAAATTCTTCCTGGGTGGTAGACATAGGGTTATTGTAGCTTTGTCACAATTATTTGGTTTGCATACAACAGCCATTCATGCACAGAAGAATAAAGATACAATAGTAATACTAAAATACTTCTGCTATGGCTAATATTTTAAAATAGGAAAAAAATCAGTCAGTGGTGCTCAATGTAGAAGAAAGAGTGCTAACACAGTAACGTGACATTCTAGATAAAGCCTTCACATTGCTAGTGTAGCTTAGCTGTGTGTTTTGTACTGAAAGTATGAAGCTGAACATAGCTGGCAATCAGTGAAAATTAGAAATAAAATAAGATAAATGTTCCTCACAAAGTAAATGAGCTAATCTTTGCAATGTATTTGCTTGCAATACTCACTTTGTTCTTGGATTTAAGTAGGAGGACCTATTAACCTGCTTCTCAGCAGCAGAGAAAATTAATCCACACAGTCTAAACAAGGCAACTGTAAATGAAAGGCTTTCCTGTAGATTTGTTACTCTCCCACAACTCTTCAGCAGACAGATGGATACTTACATATAAATAGCAAAATGTGGAGGATGCTGATGTTGCTTGGGACCACAATTCATTTAGAAGTGTATTAAGCAGCGAGCTATTTTTCTGTATTTAGTGACAGTTGCTATTTTTTCTGTAGGTTTCAAACAAACAGAACCAGCATGGGCTTTGAGGATTTATTGATTCCTTTTGTATGGAGAGGTTCTTTACCACCTCCTGACCAAACACAAATATATGCAACTGACAAGAAAAAAAAAGAGAAAAAAAAAGAAAAGGAAAATCCTTGAAAGAGGATTCACAATCCACAAAGTACAGTGAGATTGTCTTTTGAAAATGGCCCAAAGAGCTGCAGTAATACTTAACTCTGAGAGGCAGTGTGAGCAGCCCTAGGACTCAGAAATCAGAAGACCTGGAATGTTGCTCTGCACATAGAAAGAAACGACAGCACTTATTTTAACTACAATGGGGCCAAAATGTTGCTCTGGTCTCTTCCTCCACAGCTCCACCATTAATATCTCATGAGACTGTGATTAAAATGTTATTACTCTTGCCCATTTCTTCATTTGTTGGAGAAAAAAAATAATGAAAGAGCATTTGTTGTTTCCCAACCTTCAATTATTATATAGCTATGTAAATATCTAAATATGTTTTAACTAGCCATACTATATGAAGGAAGTCCTTCCTGTTGAGTTATTAATTTGCAGTGAAACAGGAATAGTGATATTTGCCTGCCTTTGTAGTGTATTTTCAGATCTGTAAATGGAATGTTTAATATGAAAAGCTTAATGAAAGTTAAATATTTTAGAAATAAATATGTGAGTACAAATGCATAAAAGTCACATTACAAAATGCAATTAAAGCATTTGCTGTAATGTATTTGCATGCATATTGACTCACTTCATATGTGTTTTTACACACAGAGATTTAACCACACAAAGAATTCACACAATTCACACATGACATATTGATGACTGTAGACAGTAGACGAAGGTAATATGTACTTCTTTAAATACAATACACTTCTAATTTCTTTTTTTGCTAAAGTTTAAACTTAATGGAAAACAAATATTGGCTGATATTTCACCACTAAAATGAGTACCGCTGAAATTTTATTTGAAAAATTCTGACATTACAGAGTGTTTATTTTTCATCAACACAATTCAAATTTTTAAGATGAAATAGCATTTTTTTCAAATACTTAGTAAATAAATAATTATAATCTTGATAGCCATGGCAATAATTTGTTCTTGGATAAAAGTGAAATTAACAGAATAGAATCCCCTTAAATCGCAACAACTTGAAACACTTTAAGTACATAACATAGTCTCCAAGAGTGTCTGTCCCATTTGTCATCTAATTATTTGAGTAGCATATATTTCTGACATGATCAGAAGTTCACAGAAATGAGCTATAGAAATATACACAAGACTATGGGGTCAAATTATCAAAGCAATCTATTATGGATGGAATACTCACGTAGATTGTATGACTACCTCAGTGCCTCACCAAAATATGTAAAAACTGGGGAGAATGTTAAGTAAGTTAAATAAAATCCTGAGCACAATATTTTCCCAGATAAGTGTCAACGCAGAGAGTAAGTTCCATTAACAGATTAAGGGGAAAAGACCCAAACTAAAAAACAACATGACACCAAAAAAACCCATTGAATATAAAAAACTCTTTTATTCACCTCTCTTGGTTGTTACACAGCATGAGAGGCCTTGTTTGTTTTGAGACTTTCCCGCATAGTAGGTGAGAGTGTGAATTTACAGGACAGTGTTCTCAAACTACTTAAACTTCAGTCTTTAAATAGCTGACTTTGTGTGTTTTGTTTTTTTCTCTGACTCAACTCCCACCATTTTCTTTTTCCTTTTCAATAGCTTCTGAAGTTTGATGCCCAAGACACTGCCCTCTGCCTCCTTCTTTCATAATTCCTCCTGAGAACATACTTTCTCTTCAAGATCCTCAACTGTAACTCTTCAATACCTGGAAAGTTTACTTCAAAAGATTGTTCTGTCAGCAGCCAAACTAATCATATTTGCTCTCCTTCATATCTTGTGCACACAGATTCTTCAGCATCTAAGAATAAGTTCATAAGCCTTTCACTCTGCGTGGCTAGCAGTAACCCAGCAGTCTGTTGCCCATTTTCAGCAAACTTTAAAGTTCTGAATATGCTTGACATCTCTGTACTTTTTATCAAGTCCATTTGAAATTGTCCAGCAGGTTCAAAATGCACAAGGTCAAAGAATACAGTAGTATAAATCCCACTTCCTTTAAAGAGTACATTTAAAAATACTCCTTCAGCAGGTGGGGACTTTGCATTTGTTATTGATTTACAGTTATGATTGAATCTTAGATGCAGAGATCAGTTCTTAGTTTCTTCTATGACATACATGAAATTTTCACACTACATAGACCTTGACTTAAAAAAAATCATATAAATGCACATTGACACAGTAGCTTAATACAAACAAACTGATGATTCCTCCTTCAGGCAAAACAAACACCCAAAGTTTCAGTCTTCCATGAATGCACACATCAAATCACTCCGGGAAAGTGGATCATTGTGGATAAAATGACGCTATTACAAACTAATATAGGAACTATGTAATTTCTAGCAAATTATGTTCAGTATTGCAAATCCAATATAATGTGTGATACAGTACTTCAGAGAGAATGTGCATTGAATAGAAAATATCTGGGGCTTGTTTTTCCTGGCAGACTTGCTAAGTACTTTCTAATTTCATGCGGAGTAATAAAAGGCCAAAATTAACATGATGATCTCTTCTGATTTAAAATCTAAACGTTGCTTTTGTTTTGGAGCTCACTTTATGTATATCAATACAAATCATAGCTCCTTAAATCATCTGGCAGTATTTGTCCCAGACTTCACATACATATTTAAAGATGTGGAGGAAGTACTTAGGCAAGCATTTACCATAAATAAATTACAATTCATACAATGGAAAGAAGGTCGTTTTTATGGGAGACCTACGAGCAAATTTGCTGAGCTATCTTCTCGTCATATTAGTGTTGGATCCTAGTTTGATGCTTGTGCTGAATTTGGCTGGGGTAGGATTACTTGTCTTCATAGTGGCTGGTATGAGGTTATGTTTTGGATTTGTGCTGAACACAGGGTTGATAACATAGAGATGTTTTTGTTATTGCTGAGCAGGCTAACACAGACCCAAGGCCTTTTCTGCTTTCCTACTCTCACAATGGTGAGGAAGTTGTTGGTGCGTGGGAGATTGAGAGGAGACACAGCCAGGACAGGTGACCCCAACTGACCAAAGGGATATTGCAGACCATCATGCACAGTATATAAAATGGGGGGAAGGAGGACGGGAGAGACATTTAGAATGATGTCATATGTCTTCACCGGTCACCATTACATGTGAGGAGGCCCTACTCTCCTGGAGATGGCTGAACACCTGCCCAACCATGGGAAGCAGTGAATTAATTACTTGTTTTAATTTATTGGTGTGTGTGGCCTTTGCTTTCTCAATTAAAATCATCTTTATCTCCCACTGGCTTTTACCCTTCCAATTCTCTCCCCAATCCTGCTGGTGGGGGAGTGAGCAAGCAGCTGCGTGGGGCTTGGCGGCTGGCTGGGATTAAACCACAGCAATGCTCTTGGAAAGTGCCAAAGCAAAAGTGGGAGCTGAACTTACAACCTTAATGCTTCCTCTGCACCCAAAAAACCACACCCTTGCATGCATTTTTTAACATGCCTCAGTAAAAGAGTAAGTGATGATTTTTCTGGTCAAAATGCATCATTGTGCTGGATTGTATCCATGTTGATCTAGTGCCATATGTTCTTCTTGGTTCTATACGGTGTAGAAGGACAGGACAAGTTCCTGAAAGGGGTATGGGGAAGGATGACACAGAGAGAAAAAAGGCATTTTTCGTTTTATATTCTTTCCATCTGCACTGTCTACTTGATGTAACCATCTATTTGCAGAAGGTGGTACTTGATGAAGTAAGTATGCAAGTCACTGTTAGATGGCAAGTCAAAGCAGGTTCTGTGTGTAGTTTTACTTGAATGGAAGTTTTAAAGATACGTAATTAATTGCTACATTGTTGCGGGCACCCAGCCTACCTTCACCTTTAAGGTGCATGATATTAATTGGGTTGACTTCCCCAGTAAGGCAAGTGACAGTGGAGCAGAAGCTGGAGAAGACGGCGCCCCCTGATGTCACCGGTTGTTCCCTAGGATCCGTTCATACATATTCATTGTTTCTGGAAAGTTCTGCTGTGTTCAACCCCTTTTTTGATTGATATGTTAACCCTTCCCTTGCTCTATTCCCATTGGTTGTTTACTACCGCCCCCTGAGATCCCTATTGGTTTATGCCCTTACTCCGCCCTTTGCGGGTTGTATAAAAACCCATGTCACCCCTGTTTAGTGCTCTCTGTTGGCACCCCTTCCAACCCTGCATTCCTCCCCATTGGGAGAATAAAGGACTTGGGAACTGCCTCCCTGAGCCCTTCTCTGCTCCTTTGCCTGTGCCTCGTTGCCGACTTGCGTTGGCTTTCTGTGGATTCGCGGGAGCTAGTGGCTGCGGTGTGAGAACGCTCTTCTTCGCGGCTAGCCTGCCCACGCCGGGCCCGAGAAGGCAGGTGACGCTGCACTACATAGCTTCCTTCACGGCGTATTTCCGTAAGCTCTCACTTTTTCCTAGATCTCATGCAGAAAGTCTTCCTGTATGATCTGGCGCCACAGATGATACTGAAAATCAAGCCATGGGAGCACTGAGCATTGCACTACTGGCATTAGCTGTGAATTTAGTCTCAGGCTATATTTTCCTCAGTATTTTGGTAAAGTTTGTGCCGATGTGAAATAGATTTTTTTATGTACTGTGGGTGTATCTTAATATGAAACTAATACACAGGTTGTGCAGAAGAAAACAAGACTCTAGAAACTAGTACTAAAATTAATTAATTGAAGGCTCATCTTTCAATTGCCATGGTCATTTATGAAACTGAGACCAAAGCCTTTGTCTGATCACAATTTTGGTGTGTTTTTTTACTTTTTATCTTCAAAAAGAGGACAAATAATAGACATACACTTTGCATGCAACCATATTTGGGTTGTACATTTTTATGTACTCTTACAAAATCTATCATATTCACTGCCTAGCAACATGAGTTGGGTGAACTGTAATCATGAATACATGGGTGTTTCAAAGAGACTAAAACCGCTAGTGTTTGAATTCTGGGATGACATATTTTGTTGATTTCAGTGTTAGATTAAAAACCTAAATTCAAGACACTACACTTACAGGTAACTTCATGAAAGAGAGCTGTGTAAGCTCCCTTTGGAGTCAGTGGATATCTAGGCAGAAAACTTGAGCAAGTTGAGAGTTACTCAAATGACCTCATGATCATCTAAATAGCTCATTAGTCTTACTTGACTTTAATGGACACCTATACACTGAACTCATATGTAGAGACCTGCATTTTAGACAGGTAAATGTAGATATTTGGTCAGGAAGAAAAATGCCATACATTGTTTGCACACAGAATAAACTTTGCTTTACTCTCATGTTCACTTCCTAAACTTTACCTTCTGGAATTTCAGTAGGGAGGTTATTGAATTGTACCAAGGTGATGAGAGCAGCAGCTGCTCCTGGTTTTTTATGAAGCCATGCATAGGTGCAGGACAAAGTATCTGTCTATCTGCATTGTCTTCTCACCCATGGAATTGACTGAGGAAGTAGTTTTTGGCAGAATTTGTCAGAGCCCTGCACCTCTGTGTGGTTCAGCAAAGACTATTCACAAAGTTGTCTCCCATCTCTCCCAGGAGGAAGATTGTAGAGCAAATCTCTGTTACTTACTGAATGGGGACCCTTGGCATACCTGGATGGGATGACTTATTCCTGACTATTCTGTCACTCCAGGAAAAAAATTAACCTTCATCAGATTACTCAGATATGCTGTAGATGAAAAGAGCTTTTAAGGCTCTCAGGCCCACAAGATGCTAACAACAAACTTGGGCGAAACAATAGCAATGAGAAATCTATGTCACCATAGCCTAAATCTTACTCCTAGCTGTGTAACAGCTACAGATTTGGAAATATTTTGTAGTCTATCTTTGGTGGATATAGACAAGTTTTCAGCAGGGATCCTCCACAATCTTCTCCTGAGTAGTCTGACTAATAGTGCTGCATGTTAGAAATGATTCCCCTATGAATTATGTATGAGTTCTGGTGTGCTTTCCTGTACAAACCTTAGTGATCATTGTGGACGCTGAAAGCTTGGTGGCAGAGAGATTTTTCAGTGTCTGCCTGTGTCCGTGAGCATTCTCACTTTCTCACGGAGCTAGCTGCAAAACAGCTAGTGAGCTTTTGTAAATAATTCTTCTATCTTGCACCTGTGAGGTGTTTTTGCAACTTGTTATTGTCAGTCTGAAGGATTGTTTAGGAAATGTGTGTTTTTAGGATCTAGCCAATAACCCTGAGGGGTAGTTAATGAAGATCCAATTACTTTCTACGACCTAGGGTATAAAACCCTTCTGTATATAAATAAATAAAGGCATTTCTATCTAGTTACTCCTGAGTTCAGTTCTCTCCTTCCTCCCCGGGCCGTGTCCGTATTGCGACAGGTCATAGCATAAGTCTGCCATTTCTGTGGAGTCAGGCAAACTCCAGCACTAGGTTGCTTCTAGAGAATAATTATTTTCAGTCAAACAGTGCAGAAAATTAGAAGATCTATGATCGGGGGTACAAACCAATTATGACTAGTTTTTAGCCTCTGCTTACTGTGTATCCAGCTCCAAACAGACGCTGGTTAGAACTGGTCTGTGAGAGAAAACCCTACTTTGCTTATGATTTCAAGTTTGGAAATTATTTCTGCCTACATGGGACTACCAGAAATAAATTAGGAATGGAAAATCAAAAAGGTGCTGAATTTTTAGTGCTTTAAGCAATCTTCTTGTTAAAACCTTCTCTAACCCTTGACAGGTTGGCCAGAATGAGACTGACTTCAGTGGGAACCTGTTTCTGCTCTTTTCAACAATTTGTCAAGAGGAGAATATTTCTACAGGGTGATTCATTTCCTGGGAGTTGGTATTTTCTGTGGGAAGAAGTGTCCTAGTCAGACCTCTGACGTGTGTTAGCTACTGGCAGACTGAGGCTGCAGGTTAGTTTAGCAGGTAGGATGATCGATGGAGAGGATCATGGCCATTGTCAGGGGAATTCCAGCTTCTCCAGGTGCTTCCTCACTATGGCAAGAAGACCCTAGGGCAGAACTGAGAGAAAATAATAAGTTTGGTGTGGTGATCTTTGTGCATTCAAGTGCTGTGGAAAGAATCATGAGGAAACATCCCTTTCAGTATGTTTTGGGGAGATGCAATGAGTTAAAGTGAATTTGGTTTGCCAGCATTTTAGAGCAGCCCAGAATAAAATCTGTGGGAAGTAGTGATAAGATTTCTCTCTTTTTTTTTTTTTTTTTTCCCCAGAACATTTCCTAAATACCCATATAGAAAAAGCACACAGTGCTGATAAACAATCCCACCCTGCAGTACAAGAAGAAGGCAAGGTAAGGTAAGGTAAGAACAGTTTTGCTGCAGTGTTTGCTGTCATTGGCACAGAAAGCCACAGGATTGGGACTTAGGGACAAGCATTGGAGAAGATGAGGACACAGCCTCACACTACAAATTCAGGCAATTCTGACAAATAGAAACTTTCTGATTCAGGCTTATTGTTTCTGTGACACAGCAAAAAATTTTATCAGAAACTAGGTTACTTGTAGTAAAATAATCCCTGTCTTCTGCTACCCCACTTTTCCTCCTCTCTGAATCTCACTTTTTAACTAATTTTGCTTCATTTTTGCTATGGAAGATTGCAGGGAAAGGCATATTGCTGCAGAACCACCAGTTCAACTTTCCTTGTGAAAATCTGACTTGGAAGCAGCTACTCTCAAGGGAACATGGTTTAATTTATACACCAATTAACAGTGTAAATTAATGCTTTACTGTTCATCCTCTCTCCAAAGATTTTAAGTGCCGGTGGAGCTTTCGTTCTGAACAAAGATGAAAGACTTCAGAGCAGAGCAGAACAGATGAGAAAACCTCCAAAAATTAAAAAAGAGCAAGCGTATAAAATGCCTTGAGTGCAACTTGCTGTAGCTGGTTTGGATACTCTCATGAATTGTCCCACTTCCACACAGCTGGCAGACCAGAACTAGCTAGAAGACAGGTTTTTCTTCAATTAAAAGTTTCAGATTTCATAATCTTGAGTTCCAAATTTGGATGAAAAGCCAAATAGTTTCTACAAGCCTAAAATTCCAGTTTGACAAGTTCAAACCCCTTTGTTTATTTTTGGACCTAGGATAGGAAGTCTAAGGATGCATTTGTATTAGTGTCTTATTTCAGATAAGAAGTGATATTCAAGCAAATTTCCCAGTTATCCCCACTTACTGTGTTTTGAGTCGAGCCACAGAGATCTGACAGAGCACACAAACTGGATTCCTTTTGGAAATTAATTTTTTGAAAATAAATCAAAAGATATACTCTTAACATGCACCAAACAGTAGTGAGCCTCCAGTCCCCAGGATTGGACTAGTGCTAGTCTGAAGTAAATGTTGGAATTTGAACTCCATTATTATTTTATTCCTGTCTGCTCCTACTAAGCACATGACTCCTTAATGTTTATTCAGTCTAATAATCTAAGTCACTGACTTTGTTTTTCCATGCTTTGGTGTATCAGGTAAATATAAGAGGAAAAAATTTATGAATAGCAAAAGTGAGGACTGCTGCATGAATCAAAACTTGAAGAGTAGAAAGAAGAAATATATGGGAGGAGGAAGAAGAATGAGTCTCCTCAGAGCTCCAAAAAGCACTGCAGATCTTGGAAGCATTTTACAGTGACATCCAGGTGTGGAGGCTGCTGGGTACCAACAACCCTGAGTGTAAGGTAAAACCTCTGCTATCTCTGCAATCACCCAGGGCGCTTGGAAGGCCCCTGAGGCAACGACTGACACCTGAGCTAGCACACCACTTGCTGCTGGCCAACTCCACAACAGAGTGTTTAATCCCACAATCTCACCAGAACCTTGTTTGGTAAAAAAAAAGAAAAGATGAACTGCATCAAATTTGTGGCAGTATGCCAGAAGAATTTCAGATATTGGCTCTTGGTGCATCTTAATGCCTCCTCGTTCAGTAATAATGACTACATACTCTTCTAGATTCCTAAACCATGGAAAAGGATACACGCACATTTTTTTTTTATAACTCCCCAGTATGTGATGCCTTCAAAATTTCTTAAAATGAAGGATCTGGAAGGCGCAAGAAGGAAACAGGAGGAAAAAATTAATTACTACAAATGTCACAGGTATTTCTTTGTAGTAATTCAAGAAGAAAACACAGATAAACTTCATTCCTTCTTCACTCACAGTGCTACATCAAATTCCTTTAAAGCACTGCCTAAATCATGCATAAATATGAGAATCTGCTTCTGCTATATTACCTTATCTAGTAGCTTGCCTTTAGGGTGTGTGGAAGAATTTATATCGCCAGATGGAGGAATCTGATGTCAGACATAAAACACAGTATCTGTGTTTATCATTGTTAATGTGGGATTTAGATAAAGTTGCTCTATCAAATTTGTGCTAATAATTTAATAAAGTTTATCTCATCTATTGACAGTTAAAGTCTTTGAAAGCTGTTATGATAAATGCTATGTGTATGTATTTATTCTTCCCTGTAATTCAGCAACAAGTTGCTAATGTTGGTTTATCAATATGTTTCATCTGCACAAGGCTATTTAGCTTTGCCTCACTGGTAGTTCTGTGACAAGACACCTCTTTCACAATCCAGCTTGACAGAGACGTGGTAGAAGCTGCATATCTGGCTCACAAACATTTCTATTTACAACATGCCAGAATTACATTAAAGATTTACTTATGAGATTGTCTTTGCAAAAGCAGAGTTTAATTACCAGTAACCTGAAATTATTTTGAAAAACAAACTTCCATATATCAACCTGAAAAAGACTGAAACATGAATTATTTGATATGCACAAGCAAGCCACAAAACAGCATTATGCAATTTTCGTCACTATGTAACTGGTGCAGATTTCTTGAACTTTGAGAGATGATTTAAATGAATTTTTACCTATTTCTTAGCAGTTATACTCAGTACACTATTTCTCAGAATCTTCTAAATTTTCATGTGTTGCTTAAAGCTAAATTTGAAGTTGCATCTGTTATGCAGAAGAGGTATCCAAATTCAGTGTGAGGCAGGAAATTAGATATTTCACGTATTTTATGTGAATATAACTATTTCACATATTTTAAGTTTTTTTTTCTGTAATAGTTTTTTTGTTTTCATGCCTTTATTAGGTCTTTTCTTCCCTGGATGTGTGTTGGTTTTAAAACCCACAAAGTTCTTTAAACCTTTTTGCTTCTTTACTATACCCATAGGCTGATTTAGCCTCCAACAATTTTGTTAGGCAAGCTACTGCAAAACATATTCCAAATCTTCTCAGGGAAAGTACTTTTTTTTTCTTTTAAATGTCAATCTTTCAAAACCTTTCTAGATTCCTACCAAAGAAGCCCTAATGCTTAACTAAATCTCTGTTTTCTATATCAAGGCAGAACTTCCAATGTGCTGTGTAGAAATATGACATTGTAGAGTTTTCGAAAACACAGAATCTACTGGACAAAGTAATCTCAGCACTACCTGGAACAAAAGTACCCAAAATACAAACGATACTCAAACTTGAATATGCTTTTAAATGCTGATCTTTGGAGAAATAAATGAAGACTCTTTTGTAGGCGACATACAATAACACTTGCAATCATAATTTTCATTATCTTATAGTCCTCTGTCTTGAAGCAAAAACTGCCTCAGATAATGTCATGATGTTTTAAAAATAAAAGTTAAATATATCAGTAAGTAAGTGCATGTTTCATTGGTCACTATTCCACAGATCTCCACAGTTTCTGTGACAGAAGATTAAAGACTATTCCTTTAAACAAGAAGTATCTCAAGTAATTTTATTTGACAGTTTGACATTTATGCTATCAGTGTTAAGAATCATGTTTAAGCTGAGTGTACTCTAACATATCTGATATGATAACTCACTTTTTTACACTTTGAAAAGTGTATTTTTCATCATTCATTTTCATGCTTTAGTAATATTTTTGACACATGAATATACAGGTTTTTTAATAAATTCTTAAAAGATTTGTTCCATTAAGGTAAAAATAATATCAGCTTGAGTATTGTGTTGGATTTAGGAAGCCATACTCACTCTGTATTTAATGACAGTGTCACACTGGCCATATTAAGCCAGTTTCCACTACAATCCTGCATTCAAAACAAGTTCTGCATTATTTTATTTAAAAGTAGGAGCTTTGCATACCCATTTCTAAAAGTCTCCAAACATTTCAGAAGTTAAGACTGTCACATATACATTAATATTTCCTGGCCCATGGCCCAGCCATAAATCTGCATCAGACTCCAACTACAAACTAAAGACTTCTAACTATTTTCTAATAAACAACTAATAAAATTCAAAGTAGTAAATTTTGCTTTGTAACCCATAATGGATACAAACATTCCTTGATAAGAACTCTTTTCAGATATACCCACCGGAGTTAGAGGTATGATTTGATTTAAACTTACAGATGAAAGATACAATCCATATTTATTTTTTCAAGGAATTTTGGTCTATTTCAGTCATTTTGAATTTATCTTTATTAATCTAACTTAACTGAAACTGCCAATGACTTGTGTTCTATAATGTATTAAGAAATGCACAGTGAGACTCCATTTAATTTATCTGGAGATAAATTTTTGGTTCAGTGGAAATTCCTTCAAAAGGGAATTTCTGTACATGGAACTCTCATCTCTGCCAGTGTTTCTGTGTGGATGGTCTTCTGCTTCTCATTTACTCGCTGTTTAATACCTAGGAAAAAGAGGTGATGGAGAAAAAGGGTTTCAAATTGACCTCAAGGATATTCTACTTCCTAGATTATCCAGAGGTTTTTGAGGAACTAACAAAAAGAAATATACGAATTATAGGTTAACAAACAACGTCCACTGGCATTGAGAAATGCAAGCGATCACTGATCTTCATCTGTTTTGAGACTGATCATCTCTGCGTTTGGGAGGTGTTTGGTGTTGGTTAATATAAAGCTTCATTTCCTTTACAAACAAATGGTTAGGAATTTAAAAATTGTCCTTTGCGCAGGCTTAAATTACAAATGTAGCTTTACAGTCTTTGTATGCTCATCACACACCTTTCTTCTTTATCCTCTCTTCATCTTCCTCACGCTTTCTTCTCTGGAACTTGACATAATCAGTGGTCTGACTACATTATTAGTATCCTTCTGACCAGGGATTTGGTACATAGAAATGGCAATTCAAACTTTGTTTTTAATTACTTTAATTGGAATGAGAAAAATCTTCTTTAATTTTCCATTGCTGAATTCTCCTAATCTCAAGAATGGATAAAATATATAATATAGCTCATGGCACCTAGGGACAGCAATTTTTCCCCCCCATACTTTTAACCCTAAACTTACTATTTATTTCTGTAATACAATTCCCCTACAAGAAATGGAAAGATTAAAGTGAGTTAGAACTTTACCACTCCTCTACTGATTGTTAAGGCATCTGACCAAGAACAGGAAAAAATTTTTTCCAATATGCCTGTTGTACAGGAGTTGGCTGAGGTGTAGCTCATAGTCCTGGCTGCCCCGAGGCACTGTAGCAGCTCCCCAGCTCTCTGCTCGGCTACACAGCACCAGGGAAAAGAAAGCTGGAAGTTTTTTTGGTAACACCTCAAAGAGGAGCAGGAGACAAGACAAAGGCTTCTTTAAATACTGACCCCCAGTCTATTTTTATTGCTCTTAAATCAAAGTTAAATGCCAATGGCTAAGATATGCAAGGAGAGATCTTCCAGAAGCTGCCAGAACCTAGGACTAGGAGCAAACTAGTTTTTAAAATGTCTTGCTTTTAGCTAAGGTTAATGGTAATAACTCACCATGTCTCCTGAAAGTGTCATAATGAATCTTCTGTAAGAGTGTATTAGCCCTGCATATGCAACATAAACTGTCTCAGGATACCACATGAAATATGAAAGCTTTGCTGGAATCAAATACCATTCAAGACAACAAACTTCGAGCTAGTCTGGCATTTTTTAATAAAATTTTCCCCCAGTCAGTGTCTTCCAGTAAAAGCAAGAAGCTTTTATAGAATTAATTTATTCTTAAATAAAATTGACAGTAATGCCTATTGAGGTGCACAAGTGAGCCACTACGTAACCTGCCCTTTCCAATGCAGTGTGAGGCCCTTAATTGCTATTCTTGTGTGCACATATCTTGGCTGAGCAACACTGAAAGCTTTTGGATTTTGATTTAGGTTTCTGAAAAAAAGGCGATAAACATCAAAGCACAAATGGTTTATGAGGATGTAAAACACAGAAATGAATTATGTTACTGAAATGGCAAAGGCAGGATAAAAAGAAGAAAAAAAAAAAGGAATTACTGTGCAGAATTACCTCTGAATTAACCAGAGGTTTCTGGTTTTTACTGTTGGAGTACACCAGAAAAGCAGCTACAGGGTTTTAGGCAATGTAAAGTAGTGAGAAATTTACCAATATGTATCAAGTTATTGTAAAGACCCGTAAGGAATATTTTGTGTCTTCCAATAAAGGTTTATATGCTTTGATCTTATTTCCATTGCCAACAACCTGAAACATGTAATAGCAAAATGGATTGAGCCAGCTCCTCGTAGGATATGAGGTATGAGTGAACTACTGAGCTATGACAAATTGCAAGGGTGTGGTTTGCCCAATTCTTAAATTAATTTTTCTGAGTGTGAAGTTTCAAGTGATTCTGAGTGTTGCAACCTAAATCTAAGTTCTCTTTCTACCCATATCTGTGCTGCACATGCGGTTTCTGTGAATATTGGTACTGTAACTAATGAATCATGGCAGCATGAGAGCATGGTTGGAGTTAAAATTGCTCTTCTTGATCACTTTGATTTGCTATGAAATTACATTGGAACTGGACTGACACACAGTTTTCCTGGTAAGTTTTAATTGTACAAGTGAAAAAGCAGCAAACTTTTGCTGATGCTGAAAAAAATAAGTGGGCCAATTTGAATATTTTTAAATGCCTCAAGGATTAAGTTACTGAATTACTCACAAGCTCTTGAGATTCTGCTGTACAAAACCTGTTAAAGCCTGGTCTGTAGAAGAATAAAACCCCAGACTTCCTGTTCACACTCCAGGAAGTCTTGTATAGTGGCTTATTTATGCTGAACCTCTTTAATTATAAGGTCACGGATTTTTATGGTTGTATACATCAAATAGAATATTCAATTTACATCAAACACTATTCTGCCAAAAAGGACGAATTAAAATGAGTTGGTTTTCTGCCTGAATTAACACTAGAAGGAAAACTACAAAATATGGTCTCTGAAAATCAGCAAAGGTAGAAACAGGATTAAATCTGTCAGCACATCTGGGAACAGTCCCAGAACTAAATGAGGTCAAGCAGGAGTACTTTAATGGATTTCACTGTGTTTTGGATAAAGAGTCTTTGTTTATCCTTCTTATCAGTGAATTTTTGTAGTTTCTGATTGACACTTTGCTTTCAGCTCTCCATAACTTGCTTGCCTGTACATAAAAGGTCCAAGTGAGGTGACACCTGAACAGTAGCATCTGCTGCAATGTTTCTTGCCAGGTGTGGAAAGATCCTTTTTTACTGCAAGGAAAATTTATGCTCCAAGAAAGTAGTCAGGCTAATCTGACTTAAACTAAACTAATCATTTAGATTTTAAGGTATACCACATTTTCTGAAATTATGCTTCTGGTAGCACTGGAAGAATCAAGAACTTGGGTGATTCAACCAAAATTGAAAAGCCTAAATTTCTGTATAACACCAGAACTAGGCCCGGGATTTTTCTTTCCTAAATATACATGTCTATAAGCTTACTGTCTACATCTGACTTCGAAATTTTAAATTTTTTTCACAGTTAGTAGATATTTACAGAGAATATTTTGTCTGACATGGTTTGCATGGCTACTTCAAGATGTTCGTCTATTTCACCTGATTCATCTGGGGGTTTTTTTACCAGTTCCTAAAGGAGCCTTATGTAGCCACCTCTGATATGTGCTATTGCATACACATTTAAGTATAATTAATTATCTGCTAAATGTCTTTTCACTTTCTAAAATGAGAGATTAAATATGGAAGGTTACTTTGGAAAAAGAAAAGAAAGGAAAAGAAAAGAAAGGAAAAGAAAAGAAAAGAAAAGAAAAGAAAAGAAAAGAAAAGAAAAGAAAAGAAAAGAAAAGAAAAGAAAAGAAAAGAAAAGAAAAGAAAAGAAAAGAAAAGAAAAGAAAAGAAAAGAAAAGAAAAGAAAAGAAAAGGAGTAAAATATTTCCAGCTGGAAGGGACCTACAGTGATAATCCAGTCCCACTGCCTGGGAAAAAGTAAAGCACATTATTAAGTGCAATATCTGAATGCCCCTTAAACACTGTCAGCTTGGGTTATCCACCATCTCTCTAGGAAAACTGCTCCCATAGTCAAACAACCAGAGTGCTTGTTCAGTTAGTTGTATACATGAATCCACTCCCTCTCCTTCCCAACATAGTTAAACTCATGTTTTCTGCCTCTCAGAATAATACTGTCACCTGGATGTAAACGTGATATATCTTTCTTTTAGAAAATATTCTATTTTATTTATATAGGATTCAAAACCTGCTGGGTAAAACAAAATGTGAACCTCTAACCTATGAGGAGGTGGGCTTGCTTTATTCTGATTTCTGGTTTAAAGTCCTTTGGTTAACATATGCAAACAAAACATGCAAAGTTCATGGCAAACCCCCTCAGATTTTGGAATACTTTGGAGAAGGTCTGCTGTAAATTTCCTCACTGTTACTCCTTTGACATTAACAGCTGCATTGCAGGGAAGAAGACAAAAGTCTTGTGAAATACCTACTTCCACCTACTTCCACATGAAGATTGCTTATAAAGACTAGCTGTATTTCTCATCTCTCAGCCTTTTGGCAAGAATATTTTGAAGACTTAAACATTTTCCCACAGTATAAAGATACCTTTGCATCATGCCATTGCTTCTCATTTCAAACAGTGCTCTAGATTGTTAATCTCAGAAATATTAACATGTAGTTCACTGTTTTGTACATTATGATCATCTCCTTTTGTTTCTTACTAATGTGAACTACCTTCACTTCAGCCTTTCTGCTAAGCAATTCACCAGGATTTCTCTGCATTGAATGTCATGGATTATTCTATGATTTCTGAACTAATATTTTATGCCAGATGCTCTTCTCAAAAGTGCAGACTCAGAGGCAGCATTTCACTAGCTTTCTTAACTCATGCTGTTTCTTTATTCCAAAATTAGCGATGTCAAAATAGCTTCTGAGTAGATCTGCAACTGGGGAGACAGAAGAACAACCAGAAGCCCCAGTGAAAAGGATAAATGAAAAAAATAGCAAACAAGATTAAGCAGTCCTGTGGCCTAAACAAAAATGGTTTCAAATATGCAAGTGCAAGGTGGGTACAGAATTACAACATTCCCGTACTTCAAAGTTTTGAGTAGCTTGAGGCTATTTCATTCATATGTTTTCCTAATGCAAGTTCATAAATAGTCAAGGTCATAAATAGTTCAAGGTCAAGAAATGCGTATGTTCAACCACGGCTTTGTATGAAATAATGAATCTGATAAGAGTGGATTAAAGGTAACCAGACGAATGTATTTCATCATTTCTTATTTTTAATTATATCAGAGCGAGAGAAGATCACAGCTTAAAATTTTATTATGATTAACTTCTCCCATGAAGGGAAGAATTAAAAAAACACTAATCTATTTGCTATAACTGAATGGGTTTTGCAAACTGTTTTTTTGTCTGAAGCTCCATTGCATTGATTCAAAGCCAATGTGGAAAGCGATGATGACCACTCAGAAATTAAAAACAATTTAAAAGACTTAAAGAAATTAAAAAAAAATAAAAGCCTCCTTACTGTAAAGAAATGTTAATATGTTAGCTCATCCATCTGATTGTCTTTAATATTTTTTAGGATGAAAGTAAATGATTTTGGAAAATAAATTTACAATGTTACCTTTATTTAGTATTACAAATATTGTGGGTAATGCCAGCAAAATAAGATAATTAAATAACATAGTTGCAGGTAAAATGTGCTATAAACAAAAACAGAATAACGCACCTCAGAAGGAAGGCCTGCTTAGTGGAACACGTCATAAAAGGAGGTAAGTTTTGTTTTTTCTTGGAACAAGGGAAAAAATCGACCTCATATCCAACTAAAATAAATTATGAAGAAGCATTTACACCAGAAATTAACACAAAAAGTGGTGTCAGAAGAGGTGAATCAGTGATTTCCTCCAAACTCTAGAGGCAGTTTATAACACTAATNTTTTTTTTTTTTCACTTTAATGGCAGGAATGTTTACTTTCAAAGGCAACAACCAGCCAATTACTGTTGGATTCTTCCAATATGTACATGAATTTTTTCATATATGCATTTTTTATATTTTCTACATATATATATGCTTACTATTTTGTGTACCTCTATTTCTGTGTTTAGAAACTTTCTAAATTTCAGCTGTTTATCAAGGTCTGAGTTCTCAATTTACCTAATACTTGTTATACTATTTTTTTTCTTTTCCTGTTAGCAGTACTAGTGAATTGACAGAAAAGTGGACCTGGAGCCTTTAAGAGTTTAAGCTTTTTCATCAGGATGTGTTGTGTGAAATGACACTTGCTGCTGGTTGTTCCATCTGTGTTTGTTATTTTATACTGCTGTGCTGTGACCATTTCTGAACTCAGAACCTGTAAAACACCTGAATCTGCCTGCACTTTAACTTGGCAAACATTCTTATTTCCACTGAAAGGTATAAAACTGCAGGGATTGAAAGCCTAACAGGAAGATTAAACACTGGTTATAATTTTTATTTCACTTTGACAACAAGCTTTACTTTGACCTGTAAGCCATCAAATGACATCTTTTTGACATATTCAAAGTCATCTTCTGTTCTCCAGCAGAGCTTACAAAAACACACTGTATAAAAATAATGCAGTTGTGTTCTATGCTTTTGTTCATAATGCATTTAAAAGTACACAAGGTGAGGAATATGCCTAAGGAATATTCAACACTAATATTGTGACAGTGGCACAAAACCTAGTTTGTTTTAATTTTAAATTCAGAATAGCAGGTTGTAAGCGTTCCCACATGCTTGTGTTCTTTATGTACACTGGATAGCTTTTGAAGTTTAAAAACGAGTATGCCAATAACTTCAATCAAATCTTTGTATGGCTCACCACTATAACATAACTAGAATTGCTCTAGGCAGCACATTCTCCTGTGGTGTCTTTATAGAAACAGTACCATTAACGCAAAGGATGGTAGGGAGGATTTGACTTCTCAAAGGAAAATTACAGGATGAGAATACTGTTTAGCAGAATGTCAATAACATTGACATGGCAAGATAACTACAAACATTGATTATGTACAGGAATTATACCACAGTGAAACAGGCAATCTTCAGCATACAGAAGCTGTCTTAGTTTTGTAAATATCATCATTGTGAAGTCCATGCAGTGTAATCATATGAGGACAGGGGTATAGAAGCAGTTTAGAAAAAAAAACAAAGAAAGGAATAAAACAGAATATGCAAATTCTTCTTCTCTTTTATTAACAGAAACCTTATTCTTGGGTTTTCATAGGGTTCTACTTGGCAAGTAACCTAGCTCAAGGGAAGTGGTGGACCACCCTACCTGGCACTTCACAGGCCCCCTAGAGCATTGCATGCACTTTTGTGCCCCCACTTCAGCAAAGGCATCAGCAAACTGGAGCAAGTTCAGCAGAGGCCATCAGGATGATGAGGGCTGGGGCACTGCCCTGTGAGTAGGGGCTGGGGCAGCAAGACTTGTCCAGCCTGGTACAGAGACAGTTTCAGAGGCACCTCGCAGCCACCCTGGTGCCTAGAGGGAGAGGACCAAGAGGAGGAAGTCAGGCCCTTCAGAGAGACGACAGGCAAAAGAAATAAACGGAGATAACAGAGGTTCTTGACAAATATAAGGAGAACTATTTTTGCTAATAAAACAGACAGGCAATGGAACGGGCTGCCAGGAAGGCTGGAAGCCTGTCTTGGAAGTTTTCCAATATGTGACTTGGTAAAGCTGTGATAAACCTGGTCTGATCTAACAGCTGGCCCTGAAGTGACAGAAGAGAGACATAAGGACCTCTATGGGGGATTCTGAGGACTCTCTGTAAAGAGAGTAACCATTAACTCTAAATCAGTCATATAAGAGTCATCTCTAAGAAAAATAGAGATGCATCATGTTAACCACACTAACAGAAGATGACTGGACAGTCTTGATTTATGACAGCTGGCATCAGACCTGAAAAAGAATTTGTTTACATTTAAGTACAGCAGTAGAACCCCCAAAATCTCTTGCTCACCATGGAATCTGCTTTAAATTTGGTTTTTGATTTTGAAGCTCGTCATGTGCAAACATGCCTGGCACGACAGCTCTCTTGAGCACAGCAATGCCACAGTCCCACACAAGTGCCATTAGACCTAAAACTAGGAAGAATCAGCCCTAAGCTCCAGGTTCTTCAAATATTTCTTCATAATGGAGTAATTTAAAACACAGTAAAGAATCAGGCCACTCACAATACATACAGATTATGGCTATTTCCCTATAAAATCAGCACTTTTAATAGCATCCACCTTTTCCCACAAATATGATAACACTTGAAAGACTGATAAACATTTCTTACAAAATCACCTTCAGTATGAAATAAGGTTACATACTTGACTTTTCTGGAGTAAAGGAAGAAAGAGAGGCAAAAGAAAGTGGAGAGGGCTAAGAGCCTTCAATATAAAATTCAGAATTCAAAGCTGATCAGGGTAGAAGTACTCAAAAAGAGAATAATCATTTAAACCACTGCCTAAAGCATTCACTCATGGCATGGGAAACAGTTTTTTCATTTCTCACCACTTATGATTACTTCTAAGGCTTTTTGGTTACAACTGGTAAATGCAAAGTGAATAAACAGCCCTTTTTGTGTAAGTACTGGTAAATATAAGCAGTCTCCAGTTTAAAGTCCAGGTGTCACTGAGAATTGCCAAGGTTTTTAATTTGTTTTCCACTGCAAAGTTAGAGCTTGCCAGGTTTGATGTTGTACCACATGCACCATCTTCGTCACAGAGCCTGGATTTTGCACCCAGAATTTTAAAGCTTTTGGGGTCATCTCAGTATTACAAGACCCAAAAGGCTAAGATGGCCTATTTTCAGGTGTACAAATTAAAACACATCTAAAAATACTACATTAGGAGTAGTTTAAAATTACAAAGTCAAGGACTTAAAAAATGGGATGTACTAGACGTGAAAGTTATGTAATCTTAATCAGGTTTTTGTGAATGCATTTTAGGATGCTGCCCTTAATTGAATCTGTCCCAACTGTCCCCCTTCCTTTTTCTTAGTTCCCTTAGGTGTTCCTGTTCTGGTTCTTTGACGTCATTCTCTGTCCAAACAGGGTGTGCTCCACACTTGGAGAAGATGCTCTTCCTCACTCTCAGCCTTCCTGTCTGCTGCTTATCCAGTTTCAGGCTCCTATTCTCTGCATGACTGGGAAGGAAAATATCCCTCTCACTTTGCTGAGGGTGGGGGTGGTTGGCAGGATTTTTAAAAAGCGTGTTCCACTTAGATTTTTAACCTCTTTTCATAAAGGAAAGAATGTATGGAGTCATATGCATATTCAGGCAGCCCTCCACTCTGCTATAGCTTCTGTAGGACTTTATTTGTTTAAGCAGTTCCACAAGAGGATGGTAGCCCCAGAGGTATCAAGCTACTATAAGTTTCATAAAAACATCTGTTCAGAAGAGAGATATTCTTAATGCAGGTAAGGGAAAAAGGATCAGTATTCATTCAATGCTTACAAAAGGTCAGAGGATGCATCTGAGTTACAAACCACAATATTTCAAATTGCTTTATTGCTCACAGAGCAATGCGTTTACCTTGGACTTTTTTCTTCTTCTTTCCCTATTGGAAATAAAAATTGGTCTGGAGCAGACAGCCACCATGGAAAATGTAAGCCTAAATGGTTAATTTGATTCGGCAATATGATAAACAACTCAGAACAGGGGCTTAATAATAGGCAGCACTAGAGTCCCACTGTAATTATCCATTATGTCCCAAGGGACAAACCATAAAATGTTTCCTTGAGATGTAGGAAAAGTAGCTGCATCCAGACGATTTAGGTTTTGAGTTGAATCCACTCTAAGGTAGTGTTTACAGATGAACAGTGGTTAGAGGAGGATCTGAAAACTTTCCATGGTGTAGGGAGGAAATGTGCTACCGTACAACTGTCAGCAGAAGTCTCTCATCTTCAGCCCAGTAATGACACAAGCACTATTTCTGCTTTAATTGTATATGTGACAAGGATGGTTTAGTGCAATAATTACATACCACTGCAACCAGTAATGCTTTACAAAAATAGAGAAGGAACCAATTCCCTTTTAATGGAAAGCTAAATGCCCAGTGTTTTTAGTAAAAGCAAGAGGACATTGTGGATTTCAGAGAGTATCTGACTACTCACAACTCCAGATAAATCTTGGATAGATTTTAAAACCATGGTTTCTCACATAGGCTGAGCAGTGTCATGATAGTGCAATTTGATCTGCTGCTTCATATTTCCAGGTATAGTTAAGGCAGTAACCTTTTAAAATTTCGTAGGTTGTCTTTTTAATCTTTTCATTACAAGTACTCTCAATGTCTTTGATGCAAGCTTTCTTTGTGCCATACTGTACTAATCTTCTGTACATGTTCTTCTACCCTGTGCAATTACATTTTGGTCAGCATTATTTTTGTCTTCTTGGCTTCTGTAACACAGTCACTGAAAGATGTGTCCCATTCCTTACAAGACAGCAGTGCTTGGAGTGGAGCTTATTAACCAGGATACAAGCAACATATTCTTGTTAGGAAAAAGGGACAGGGACTGGGGGATGGAAGGGAGAAAAGAAGGTGTCGGTGACTAATAAGAATAGCTGAGTCCTGTTGGAAATTGCTGCAAGGATAGAGGTGGTCTGTGGGAGAAGCGGCACTAACACAAGCCTGAGAAGGCAGAGTGTTCTTCAGTTGTGCAGAGAAAAAGGTGCCCAGCTTTCGAAACACCACAGTACAGGACAGGCCTCGCTGGTAGAATTCCTCTTCAGTATTTATTTAGGTCTTCAAATGAAAGTCAACTTGTTTTAACAGAAGGCAAAGTTTCAGGACCAGCCCTGGGTGCAGTGGGAGAGATGCTGCTCCATCACTGTGTCCTCTCTAGCTACAGTGGCAAGGGATATGATAAACTGTACACCTTCACTGGTGCAGCCTTGCTTTGCAGACTAATTGTAGGACAAATGTTACCTGTGATTCCAAGGAACTCATCTCTAATTAGCAATCTTCCCAAGTAAACACAGGCTGCTTTATAACTGTGTATCATACTCACATATGGCTGTTCTCACTTGACTTCATAGACTAACATTCACGATACTACAAGTTAAACCATGTGTTTCCTCTTTGAGCTCAAATAAACAGCATTTAGTACTCTAGAATGTGGGGCACGGGAATGACTTCATTCATCCCTGATCACACAGGGATTTTCAAATTATGTATTTTTCTTCATCAGGGCCTGAAAAAGTCCTATAAACTCAGAGAAAAGCAGTTGGTCCAGTTTTTTAATGTGTTGTGATAGCTGCAAGTGAGACGGGGTGAGATACCCTACCCCAAATGTATTATAACATTTCATGTGCCTGACATTTAAAATATGACATACACTTGCACTGTCCCACTCTGAAGTTGGCTTTGAATATTTGTGTACATACACTGTTATTTATTACCGCATCTGCTACTCCTGAAATAAACATGGTGCAGCAGGAGTATTTCATTTCTCTCACTGATTTAATTTATGGCATGCCAGACACCCCAGACCTGTGTAAAATCTTCTGATGATGGACATCACAGGATTTCATTGGTAAAAACTGATTTTATGTCTACGTCAGTCTTGCTACATCACTGCTATCAGTTCTATAACAAATTGCAAGGCTGTCTGGTTTTAGCTGTACTGAAATATTATTAATCCTTCCTGGTGAAGCTGAGATGTTTTTCAATATGACATTGAAAAATCTGTCACAAAAATACCTGTATTTTAACAAGTTCAATTAGCATTTGCTTTGCTTTAGCCTCAGTCTCAGCAGCCAGTGGAAAGCTTTATTTTATTTTTCATTTTGAGATAAGAAAATATCTCAAAAAACAAACAAACAAACAAAAAAAAACCCCAAACCAGCAACCACCCACATGCCAATCCCTTTCTTTACAGCCTATTCAGCTAGAGATATATGTAGTGCTTCCTTGCTTGGCATACATGTCCCAGCAAATCTGGCATTGCCTCCAACAAAAACTCAGTGAGAAACCACCATGCTAGGCAACCAAGGCAAATTGCTACATAGGGCAAAACACACACTGCCAACAAAGCTTTTCCTCTGTTGCTGCTACTGCATCATCCATGTGCTATTTGTGTATGGAGTTCCCAGTGAGTAAAAGCCCTGAAACTGTAGGTCTCATTCTGTCATTTTCTCATGCTAAAGTCATAAACATGAGTTCAATGTTATAAAACCTTTAAAGACATCAGAAGGTCTACTTTTACTTAATAGAGAGACTATTTACAAGCGCATATAGTGACAGGACAAGGGGAATCGCTTCACTCTGAAAGACTGTGTGTTTAGATTAGATATTAGCAGGAAATTATTTACTGCTAGGGGGGTGAGGCGCTGGAGATGTTGTGGATGCCCCACTTCTGGAAGTGTTCAAGGCCAAGTTGGATGGGGCTCTGAGCAACCTAGTCTAGTGGAAGGTGTCCCTGCCCATGGCAGAGGGGGTGGGACTGGATGATTTTTAAGGTATTTCCAAACCATTCTGTCATTCTATGATTCTGTGACTCAACCCATCAGCCACTCACACCCAGAAGTAATAGTCCTCCTGTTGCTGCCTTCTAAACTTCACTTCTTGTCAGGGCCTAACAATAAGATACATAAATATGAATGATTATAAGTTAGACTGGTTAAAAAAAGAGTGCTTTAAGAACTTTAAGAAGGTAATTAGAAAGGCCTAAAATGGGGAGTTTATTTTCTTATCATTTCTGTGTATGTGTACAACTCCAGGTAGTTTGATAGAAAAATAAATATGGAAGATGAAAGAGCAAAATTCAGTTTAAGACCCTTACATTCCATGCACGTGAACATACAGCGATTGTACAGTTCTAGTGGATCTCAAACTTTTTTTCCTTTTTGAAGACTGTGACATTTTAGTAATATCTGGAACACTGTAGATAAAAACTTTTTGGTTTCAGTTTACTGTTTTACACAGAAATATAATATTTGCACTTTTTATGGAATAAATTGTTTCACATGAAAACTAGCTTTAATATAAAAATTTCAGCAAGGTCTTAATAAAAGAATTGGAAACCAAGTAAAAGATATTTATGTACAAACACTTCAAACACTTGAATAATATTTCAAATATTAAGAGACAACAAAGTATTTTAAACCTTAATTGTCTATTTTGTTCAGTTAAAGACATTATCATCTCAAAAGAATACTTTAATAATTATTTTAAAATTATTTTATAAACTTATTTTGATAAAATTGCCATTTCTAAAAATTAATTGAAAGTAGAAGCAAAATATGCCTGAAAAGACAGTAGAAAGTGCATTCATTAAGTATGATCTATATTTTTTTACCATGAGTTCCTTTTGATTTCATCGTAACTAGTGCTCATGTTATGAGGAGAGATGATTTTACGCAGCAAACACAATCCCTTCCCCAAGGTGACTGCAGCATGATGTGGTGGAAGCACACCATCTTCTGGCACTAAAGATCACTTTTTCAAAGCATGTGGAGGAAAACCTGCGGTACTCAAGAAATCAGGAACACTCCTCATATACATCATGTGTTTTTTATCCTTAAGATGTTCTAAAGTGGTTTTTTTTTCTTTTCTGTAGAAAATTGTAAATTAAGAAAATTGCCTGGGTTTTTTTTTTTAATAAAACACATTGCAAATTAGCAGTTTACTTTCAGCTGACAGGCTTAAAAAGATTAAACCTTGCATTCCTCAAATAACTGGAGGTCAGAATAGATAGATGATAATTCTGTGCTAAAACGTTTAACAGAAAATTAGCTTTTATTATTTTTTGGATTTGGGTGGGTTTTTTTTCAACTGTATTATGAAGAGTAACACTGAGCATGATTGTTTACAAACCATTTTGCAAAATTATTATTAACTGCATTTACCCTGAAAGAGAGAGAAATTATGCCAAAACCTATCGCTAAACACTATATTTAGAGGATTGCAAACCTGTAATTAAACTACGGTAAACTGGTGGCCTTTGCAGAGAATTTTAATGCAACAGAAGCAGCTCCTGTTGAAATCCACCAACACAGGTTGCTGACAAATGCTGTTCATTTCTGTGAGCCCTTTACAACCTAATGCTGCCACTTTCTCCAACAGCAACAGTGGAAGGTTTTTGGGAGCTCCATCAACCCCAAGAACTGGAACTACAACCAGGAGGACATACTGTGTTCTGGTTCCTTTTGGCTGGAGGCCCATATTTTCCCCAGCCTTCCTTTTGTAACCTGCGTACTCAAACAAGCACTGTCTTCTTCCTTTGACAGGACTCACCAGATACAAATCAGGCAGGCTTTGATTTTCCAAACCTTGTGCCTAAGCCCGACATGCTTGGACAGGCTGTCTGTATTCCTGCCATGCTGTCAGCAGCTAACAATGGAATAGGTCAGGAAATGTGGTCTGGAGCTGGACAGAAGGGGCCTTAGGACTTGGGATGAGAAACAGAGTGCAGAAGGTGAATGTGTTCCATTCTGTGAGTCACAGAATCATGGAATATTTTGGGTTAGAAGGGACCTTTAGCGGCCATCTAAAGCAACTCCCTTGCCATAGGCAGGGACATTTTTCACTAGATCGGGTTACTCAAAGACCCATCCAACATGACCTTGAATAGGTCCAGGAATAAGGTACCACAAGTTCTCTGGGCAGCATTTCACACCGTCACACTAACAAATGCCTCCTTCTGTCCCATCTAAACCCACCCTCTTTTTGTTTAAAACGACTGCTGCTGGCTCTGTTTATGCAGACTTTGGTAGAAGGTCTCTCTCCATCTTGCTTATAATATACTGAAAGGCCACATAATGTCCCCAGAGCCTTCTCTTCTCCGTATTGGACAACCCCAGCTGTTGGAGTTTGTCATTTCTGTCATTTCTGCTGCGAGAGATTTTTTACCTCCAGACCCTTCATTCCTGTTAATGTGGATTCTTTTCCAAACCCCATGCTTTGTGTTGCAGAGAACAGATGTTTCCTACTGTCAACATTACCTCTAAGAGAGACACAGCAACAAGTGAAGGCAACGGCAAAATTAGAAAAAGAAAGAAAACTGATCGAAATTGTCATGGAAACAGAAGAACTCACCAATAAGAGCAACTTAAAAATATAGCTACATATCATAAAAACACTTTGGCCTCCGGCTGTAGCTTCAAAGGGAAGCGAAGGGAAAACGTCCCTGTTTTGCACCTGCTTTTGTGCATTTATACTGAGTGTTTTTGTGGGTGTTACAGCATGTTGTGGGTTTTCTGAGTGAGTTTTCTTCATGTGCATTGGTGGTGTGTGTGAGAGTGTGAGTGTTATCAGTGTGTGTGAGTGAGAGTGTTCATACATGTGATCGCTAGAGCGTCGGTATGTGGGAGTGTGTGAGAGTGTTTATGTAAGGCAAGGTGCTGAGTCCTGCACTTGGCCACAACCACCCCAGGCAGTGCTACAGGCTGGGGAAGAGTGGCTGGAAAGCAACCTAGCAGGAAAGGAGCCGGGGGTGCTGGTTGAAAGCTGGCTGAACATGAGCTGGCAGTGTGTCCAGGTGGCCAAGAAGGCCAATAGCACAAATAGCATAACCCAGACTGTTTCTCTCAGCCGCATTCTCATGTACTGCAGGAACCTCACCTCCTTCCACAGTTTGGGCAGGGCCAATCAACTGGCACATCCTGTAGTGCTAACTAGAGAAATGGCTTCTGCTAAATTTGTTTTCCAATGCTTGAATGTCCCAGCACACATTAACGATTCGCTGTACTGTTCAGTGATGCCAGAGGCTTGCATGACAGGGGATGTGATACACCCAGTCGATGCCATGTTCCTCGGCACAGGTGTCTATGAGGTTGTTTGAGTCACACCCATGACTGATTCAGCTCTTTTGGGGGTGCAGTGTCACCACAGCAGCTGTTTTCCAATGCCCAAGGTGGTGTTCTGGCCAGTGGCACGGGTCACAGAGTATGCTTCCAAACATCTGGTAGTTGCTTCCACCTTTGTAAGCACCTGGTGCTTACCATGGGAAGTTTGTGGTGGTGTGATATAATCAACCTGGCAAGTTTCCCCATATAGGAATTTCAGACATCATTCCCTGTGCCAAAAAGGCTTCGGCCACTCGGCTTCTTTACTGCGGTGCTATAAATAGCTCACCGTTGTGTTCTCAGTCCAGTTCCATCTCAGCCACTTCAATTCTAGCACCCTGGTGGTTCTGGTTTTGGTTGAGACAGAGTCCTTTTTCTTCTTAGTAGCTGGTATAGTGCTTGGGGTTTAGTGATTTATTATGAGGATAATGTTGACAACACACTGATGTTTTGGCTGTTGCTAAGCAGTGCTTACCCTAAGTCAAGGACTTTTCAGTTTCCCATGCTCTGTCAGCGAGGAGCTGCATAAGAAGCTGGAAGGAAGCATAACTAGGACAGCTGAAATGGCCAAAAGGATATTCCATACCATAGAATGTCATACCCAGTATTTTAACTATCTTTATAGTTACCTAGAACGGTCTGATTGCTGCTTGAGGATGGGGTGGGCATCTGTCCGTGGGTCGTGAGGAACCACATTGTGCATTTCTTGTTTTTCTTGTGTTCTGTTACTCCATTGCCTTTTCATTGCAATTATTGTTATATTAGCATAATTCGTTTCATTATCATTATTATTTTTTTCTCAAATCTTTTTTTTTCTTATGTCAGTCCAAGAGGTTTACCTTTTCTCTCGGATTCTCCTCCCCACTGAGGGAGGTGGTGGGGGAAAGAGTAAGGGGCTGCACGGTACATAGTTGCCAGCTGGGGTTAAACCATGATAGTCCTTGTTTGGTGCCCAGCATGAGGCATAAAGACTTGAGATAATGAGAGAGCTGATCGGAGATTGTTAAAGTGGTTATAAACATTTATTGTGTTAGTTTAGAAGTTGCTGGTCATCACGTTGCTTTGTTTGCTCTCAGAGTTCCCGTATGTGCCCTCAGAAGTGCATTATATACTCGTGTTCTTGCTGGCTGTGTTCCGTGTGTGATGTTCATGTCCTATGGGGTCTGGGCTAGGATTACCGGCGCTGTGAGCGGCGCTGGGTTGCGCTGGGACGGAGCCGCGCCGGGACCGAGCCGGGCTGGGACCGAGCCGAACCGGGCTGGGACCGAGACGAACTGGGCTGGGCCCGAGCCGCGCGCCGCGAACCGAGCTTCTCCGTGCTGCCCGCGCCACCCTGTGGGCACTGCCCGTAATTACACCCCTGCCTTCCCTCGGGGAGCCGGGAAAAGCCGCTCACGGAATTTCCTTCGTCCTTCCTCCCTCCCGAATTCTTCGGAAGCCCTCCAGCCCTCTAGGCTGGTTGCAATAGCATTTGAGAATTTTAAAGGTTTTTACTATAGATTCATGGACTGTCCTGGGTTGGAAGGCACCTTAAAGATCATGCAGTTCCAACCCCTCTGCTGCAGGCAGGGACAACTTTCACTAGATCGGGATACTCAGGGCTCCATCCAACTTAGCCTTGAACACTTCCAGGCATGGAGCATCCAAAACCTCTCTAGACAACCTGTTTGAGTGGTTCACCAACCTCCAAGAAAATAATTCCTTCCTAACATACAATTTAAACATGCCCTCTCTGGGTTTGAAACCATTGCCCCTTGTCCTATCACTATCTGCCTGTATCTCCACCTTGCTTATAAGCCCCCATAAAGTCCCCAAAGGCTCCTCTTCTCCATGCTGAACAACCCCAGCTCTCTCAGCCTGTCTTCAGGTGAGAGGTGCTCCATTCCTCTGAATATCCTTTGAATACTTTTGAAATGAACCTGTTGTTGGAGATTGGAATGGGCTTGCGTGTAGTTGAAATCTAGGGTTAAGTGATGATTGGGAGCATCCCAAACCCCATGAAAAGCACTTCAGTTTGAAAGAGGAGTAGGGGGACTTAAGCTCCTACAGGGACTGCAGCGACTCAAATCTCGGTGGCAAGCATTGCAGTTACTTCAATCCTTGTGACAACCACTGTAGTCACTCCAGCAACAGACACTGTGGCCACTGCCGTCCCTGTGACATGCACTGCAGCTATTCACGTTCCAGTGACAGGCACTGGGGCTATTCAAACTCCAGATGCTTTAACCCCTGTGGCAAGCATGATGGCTACTCATAATCCCAGCGACAGGTGTTACAGCCAGTCAGACTTCAACAGTGGGAAGTGCAGGTTAACCAGAAAACCAACCTGTGCTGGTAACAGTCACTCCTATATGCGAGAACTGCATGTGAAAATCATCTCATCCCATACAGAAGGACAAGGAGGGTGAAGAGGGCAAAGCAGGGTCATCACAGGCACATGAGGATGACTCATAACTAGAGTTTGCCACTGCTCCATCCCAGTCACTGAGTGAACTGCATTAACGTACGAGCATATGGATGGGGGCATAGATGACTACTGAAATTCTGGTCCTTTCTGTCAGTAGGATTACTGTGTTAGAAGGAACATGTATATGTAGCTATATCACACAGGCAAGGTGTGAGTTTTCCCTGTCTGACTGGACAGGTATTCTGGGATGACATTACACCCATTACGTATCTTACCTATATTGCAATATCATTCCTGACAATGCTCAAAAGCATTTTGCTATGAGACTTATAAAACCCCAAAACAGTAACAACAATAAAACTATAAAAGATAAAGTCCTGAAGACCCTCTAAGGTAAAATTACACACATTGTAATTGAAGGTAAGAAGCCCAATAGAGGCAGTGAACAGTCTGCAATGATGTTTATATAAATGTGATCGTTTCATAGAAAAGCCTTGTATTACAGCAGAAGATTTAGTGTATAAATATGTATGCAATATACAGATACATGCTTTATTATAGAATGAAAATACGTAATATAAAAGGTTGTTTCTCTGAAAAAGGGAGAGTCTTCATATTAAACTGTGTTAGATTTTACATTCGAGGTGTCAGAGTAACTGGAGGAAATTTGTTTCCACTTCTAATATCTTGGACCACAGGCATTCAGGCTTCCATGGGAAAAGTTACAGAAGCTATTGGCAGGGTGTCTGGTATAAAGGAAGGTGGCAGAGGATTACAAATACTTGTTTTGCTAGTAGAGGTGCCTTTGGGAGCTTGTTACAGACAGCATGAGAAATAGAAACTCAGATCTATCAGTTGTACCCCACTGCTGCCTGAGTTCAGTCATTCAAAGGAAAGTAACCCTTCCATGCAGTCTGTCTGTCTTTCCTTCTTTCTGTATCTCTCTCTTCCTTTTCAAGCAGTTATGTTTGTACCAACGGAGGTAATACTCTCCTTATGGAAGGCTGAGATTATAGACGACTTAAACACAAACTCAGAAGGCTGCTGCTCACAAGTCTCAGAGAATGATTCAGATTATCTACACACCATTTAACCTCCCAAGGAAATCTAAAAAATCAGTGTGTGTTTCCATTTTTTCCAAACAATTTTTCTGTGCTGTCAGTCTACTTTGGCCAGTATAAATGGTCAGGACAGGAACCTGCGTGTAGGCATGATCTAACTTCACTAGAGTGGGATGGAGAGGGATAGGAATTTAGCTAAAAATTGGAAACTTTTTTACTGGATCTTGCTCTCATGATTTTTGGTGTGGTTTATTTATTTATTTATTTATTTATTTATTTATTTATTTAGGTAGTAAAGCCCATCAATAAAATTTATGAAGAACATTTTCAAAGGAATCATGGCTATGGATTTCCCTTTTAGGAATCCCACCTTTTACAAGAGAGATGGATATTAACTCACTTCAGAATAGCTTATACTCTGCTATAACGTAACTAAAAGCAAAAAGTGCCATGATCAATCTGTCCAGAAAAACTGCTGCAGATGATCTTAAATGGAAAAGAAACAGTCTTCTCCTTCCTGTACTTGCTTGCACAAGATGGTGCTTAATTCAGACTCCTGAAGTCCTTCTGCTGTCTTTGGTCGTACAATTTTTTTTTGTCGTAGGTTTACAGCTTCTGGTCTTTTGTTGGCTCATGCCACCCAGGAGTGCACAGCCCTTGTGCTGTCTCACAGAGGTGGCCATGTCACTTTTGCTGCTTTAGAGGGGCACCTGCCTCCTAAGAACTGTATCATCACCCCTGCTGTGAACCTCTCTGACCAACGCAGGCCGTGTGTGCATCCACGGCAGTCTGCATGGACACAGCTTTTAGGAATAGTCGTGTATGAGCCAAGTGCTTAATAACAGGCAAAGAGGTCTCTTGCACTATCTTCATTCCAATGAAGTGAAGGTAGTCACACCTTAATGTGCATGAATATATATGTACATACCAAAACTTACAGAGATAACTCAAATATTACTATTTTTTTTTCTTATGGTAAAGAAGAGACAAATCGATTTAGATCAGTTTTTAGGCAGTTGAGACTGGTTGACTAAAATTTACAATGGAAAGATTAAAGAAAACCCAAACCAAAAAGAGTGCTCCACAAGCAATAAGATCAAAAGAGGTTGGAGAGATATAAAAAAAAAAAAATCCCAAACAACAACATGATTTTTTTTTTCTGACAAGTTATACAATACAAAAAACAGATTTTTATTTTCATAGCTGGTGGAAGCAAGGCACATATCTAGAATGTCCTTGAAAACCCTTGCCCTTTAAAACTGCTTAAATCTGTGAGAGGCTGAGATAAACCACACTAGTGTATGAGGATGCAAAGGTATTACCTGATCCAACGTTCTGCTGCCTTATGATTTTTTCATCACTGAAGCGATTCTTTCAGATACCAAGAGTTATATGTGCTATTACAACTACAGGGAATGGTTAAAAAATCTACAGTATTTCATTTAAAACAGTTTTCTGATGCTGGTATTAAATACATTCACATAAGCAGAGGCTATTGAGAAAAATCACTCTGAGAATTTAATAAATAGCATGTTAATTTATAAGATAACATACTGAAAAACCACAAGCCATCAGTGTCAGTACATACAAATTAGGTAAGGCTCTCACAGGGACTCAGAGGTTTTTCATGTTTCTGTAAACTCAAGTAAAATGAATGCTTTTGTGCTAATATATTTAATAGAAGATTTTCAAGATGAAGTAGAGGAGTATTTCTTATTAACTAGAAATTAATACTAATGGTTATTAATAATTGAATATTATATAAAACTCTAGTAAAATAAATGGTGCGACAACTTCTAGTACTTCATATTCATTGCTCTTTTTTACTGCACTTCACAAGTCAGCTTAAAACTATCTTCAGCAATTTTCTGAATTCTGAGTTCAGCATTTCCAAAGCCATGAAACATTTTCACTTCGAGCCTACTAATTCTAATTGTCACTGGGAAAAAAAAGGAGAGAAAAAAGGGAGAACACTGACCTTGAAACACAGCATTAAAAATAGTTCTTGTTAAATTGAAGTCCTTTAAAACAGTATTTTTTGCATTACAAACTTGCACTTGTCTTTCAGAACTGAGAATTGACCTCAGAGTAGATCCTCTTGCCTATTTAAAATCACAAGTCACATAAAGTATCCATTTCAATTAGAACAGTTGAGCACCAGGGTGGCTCCAGCACTGCAGAAAGGAGACATTCTGGTCCATCACAGGGATATTGTTTGCGCTCTCAGGGAATGCAACTTTACTCTAGAAATCAATGGTGGGAACATTTCTCATGAAGTCACAAAGAAACAGCTTTGACAGTTCTCTGCATAAAACAAAAACATGGATTAGGAGACCTGAAGTATTTTTATATCAATGGCATTCTGAAACCAAGGTTGTGCTACAGACTTCTGCAGGCACAGCTATGTTGGTCGAAGGCATGAAATGCATTTTTGTCAGTATGTTGGGGGAGAGAAATGGCTAAAATTAAATAAAAAGCTAGACGTTATTTTTTTATTTTTTAACAAAGTGCATCTTCAGCAGAACTGATTGTCTGTACCATATTCCACTGTGCCATTTAAGTGCTCTGAAAATGGATGTGGCCTCATGGTTTTCACTGTATGTGAATGTACTGTATCTTCTGATATCTCACTTCAACATCTACAGGCTTGGAAGGAGGTGAGCAGAAAAACGCATCAAAATACTCTTGGAATTTTTGCTTGTACCTTACACGTTGTGATCTGGAATCCAAATACTATGGCGTCTGTACCCTTATAAAAATGCTGAGTGCTATATTTTGCTTTCTCAAGGCCAATTACTTACCAGTTTATGAAATAAAAGATACTATTCCTTTTCCCCCATGTGTACATTTTTTTTTTTAATATGTCTGATTTTTCTACTCATGCCCTCTCTCTTGGCTTTTTCCAGTTTGCAATTGAGTACTGTAATGCCACTTTTTTGAGGGCCAGTGAAGTAAATTCTACTGCAAGTGTAGCTTGCAGAAGGTAACTACTACGTAATATACTCACAAATATTTATCTATTGAGTCACTAAGAAATATCTTTGAAATTTTGATTTCTCTTTTATTTTCTTGTTATAGAAGTTTAAGTAGTGATTTTACGGGTGGCATTGTATGAAGCAGATTTTCAAAAGCAGAACTAGAATTATCTTCTTTCATTTATAAAAGAAATATGTCTCTAATGCTTGATAAAATGCTTCTACAGAAAACAAAATTCCCTTGTATTTTACATGCCACATATTTACTAACTATAGCATTCATTTAAAAGTCTCTCTATTTTCAGTTTTACCTTGGAATTTACCAGCTGGGGTATACCAGATCAGATTTCCTTCCTTCCTTCCTTCCCAGATATTGTATTAACAGCCACTAGCCAGTTTCAGAATATTACACAATCCAAGAGTTCCCCTGTATGTTTTACAACTTAACTGGTGTCCAACCATAAGTGCTCAGCAATACCAGGCACTTTGTTCCCACTGTGCTGCCAAAGTCAATGTTTTTCTCTAGGAGCTCTTTCCCAGCGTTTGATCATTGGCAATATGGGCTACATCTATGCCCAGGTTTACCAAGGAGATGCCTAGACAAAACACTCTATGAAATAAGTAACAAGAAATTATTTGAATCAAGACTCATTTTCTTCTACTAATGCACACTCTAACTCACTGCACACCTCATTTCAGGCTGGGTTTGTTAATATAGATAGCTTGCTAACTATGAAATCCTAATATGTTTTGGTGCTGTAAGTGCTCTGGTAACCTATTTCACTGTAAAAAGTGATTTTATCTTTCATTAAGAACTTCTGAATGCTTATATATCTTCTCCTAAAATCTTGGTAATTTTTTTTTAGCACAGTGTTTTTTTCAGGCGTTTTCACCACTAGAGGGTAGAGAAACACAGCATTGGCCAGCAAGTGAAAATTCCCTGCTCTGCAAAGATGACTGTTTATTGCTGTTAGGATTCAGAGGCTCCTCCATCATTCCTTTCAACATGACCGTTCAGAAGGACTAAATGTTACTGAATACAGCTCCCAGAGAACAGGTGAATCACAACCAGATTATTAGTTATCTTGATTGCTTGCAAAGAGTCCTCTGCCATCCTGCGTTTGAATATCAGTATTCACTTTGACCTGAGTGCTAAATTTGCAACACTGAGCCCAGGTATTGTCTAAGGTGGGAGAGCTGAGGATGAGCTATGTGTTAGGTAGCTTAAACTACATAAGAAAGTACACAAGTACTATAATAAACCTACTTTCATAATGCTGGTGGGATTCTTGGTGAGTAATTGTTCCCCAAACGTCTGCTTTGCAATCCAAAAGACTTGTGATCATGATAGCCACTTTTGTGATATGTTGCAAAATTATGTGAGAGATTTTATCTGTATCCAAGATATCCCAACATCTGGGAATAGGTAAGTGTTTAAAATACAATTAAGCTGGTTTCTAGCCATCTTGTAATTTAATTAAATATGATATATTATTAAAATACAGTATATAATTAAAATATGGTATGTGGAGCACTGTGTGGTGTGCACCACCTCAGGGTTAATCTCAGCTTCTTGGTTAAGTTTATCTGAAGGTTGATGCACTGTAATTAAAGCATCTGTAAGTTATAATCTGGACAATTAAATTCTAAGACAACTATTTTTGAGTGCATACAGTGGAAACAAAATGCATGAGATGGAGGATGATTATATAGTATATATTTTGCCACTCAGAAGATCTTTCTAACATAACCCAATAAAATTTATTCTCCACTGAAAACAACCACAGGTCACAAAGTTTTGTTGCAGACAGCTCAGATAGGTTTACCAGGTTCCTTAACTCTTCAGAGATATACACAGTATACAGGGCTTTAGGGGGTACTCCTGCACTCGAGGGTCCTGTATGATTTGTACTATATTTGCTTTTTCCTTTTCTGTTTTCTTCTATGGAGTAAAAAACCAGCTCGAAAAAAACCCAAAAAAACAACAAAAACATTTTCTTCTCCCAACGAGTCATTAATTGCTATCTGACTTCTTAGCAAAGAAATGTTAGAAGCCAGTTAACCCTGTTTTAGAAGCACTCCTGTAATTAAAAGACAGAAAAAGAATTCCTCAAATTATATGTAAAGTAAAAGAGAATAATAAGAAAAACACATCTTTCCAAAAAGTTGAATTTTCATATATTCAGAGCAGATTTTGACTTCCTTAGAGTTTGCTAAAAGCATTAGATGAAGAAAAAAACTCACTTTATTTAAAAAACATCTGTGGTAAAGAATTCCTCCTTGAAACAGTCACCTTTCATTGCCTGCTGCCATACACATCAAGAGCTTTGCTTCAGCTCAGGCTGAGGCAAAGAAAAACAAAATGAGAACAGACCTGGTGTAAATGAATGACCTGAACCCTATTTATTCCACACTTCCACTATGGAATCATTTAGGTTGGAAAAGACCTCTAAGAACATCAAGTCCAACCGTTAACCCAGCACTGCCAAGTCCACCACTAAACCATGTCCCTAAGAACCACATTTTTAAAATACTTCCAGGGATGGGGACTTAAACACTTCCCAGGGTAGTCTGTTCCACCCTTTTGGTGAAGAACATTTTCCTAACATAAACTCTAAACTTTCTCTTTGGCACAGGCTGTTTGATAAGGGTGAGGGGGAAGCTGAACAGCCCAACCCTTTGTGTGTGGAGCATCACCTGTATGTGGAGCACTACCTATAGCCAGAGCAGCACCTGTAGTCCTGTCACTGACAGCCCTGGCTCTCTGTGCTCTGGAGGAGAAAGGGTCACTTTAACCTACCGCAGCTGTGGGGAAAGGCTTATTCCCACCCACTGGGTCCAGTCAGCTGCACTGACACCAGCTCTGCTCCTGAAGCACAGCCAGAGGAAAGCAGTTGCTCTGTGCCCTGTGTGCTAACGCTGCTGGAAATGAAGCAAAGGAGCATGACGCTGAGGCTGTTTGGGAAGGGATGCAATGGTCTTTCTGGCTTTCTTGCAGTCTGAGCCTGTGGATAAGGAGATGGACCCAGAGAAAGCTGATGATTTGCTCTATGCTGTGCTTGTCGAAGGGGTGTGTTGACTGCAGGCACGATCTGAGTGATTGGCATCCTGCTCACAGAGTGCATGTTAGTTGATGCTTCAATTTTCTCATTAGTGTTATGTTCTTGACTTTGTCTTTCTTGTGGGCTCTGATGTCTCTAGAAGACACCTCTTCTAATTCTCTGTACTGCAGCTGATGAATGGATCCACATGCATTGTGAGTGGTAGCAATGGGAAAAGTGCCCTTTCCTGAGCACACACGAACTCTGTGGATACTAGTGGACCATCAACTCTCAGGCACAGCTCATCTATGACCTTTTTGTGAAGTGGGCAGCTTAGTTATGACCCAGACTGGTTGAGATAACTATGCAGAGACATCATACCTTCTGTCTGTCTTGAACTGAAGGATGTATTGACTATATACTTAAACAGATATCAGAGGAAATCTTTAGCTTGAGGCCATGCTTTTAAAATAAATATTGATGATATCAGGAAAGTTTCAAAAAAGTAGGAGAGTGGTGATGCGATGGTGATGTTTAAAATGCTCAGGAAGACTGACCTAATGAATCCTAACATAGCTACATTACCAGTTAAACAAACCTGATATTTTCCTTTGCAATTACTAGTTTGGGAGGTCATAACTCTTGGATTACAATCTACCTAGGGCTTTGAAGGCCTTACTATAACACAGAATGAATTCTAATTTTAGAGGAAAATAATCCACGGTACCAGTGAAACATAAATTAAATGGATTTTTAATGGACTAACTGGCATATTATGAGTAAGGCAGTCTTTAGTGAGCAAATGTTATTTTAAGACCTGCTTATCTGCCTAAGATCTGTCTTAGATCTAGCACAATTGATATTGCCTTTGTGACTTGGAGCAAAAAGTTACGGCTGAACACATTTGCTCCAAGGACTGAAAAAAAGTAGATAATCATCCAGACAAGTCAATCCTACAGTGACTTTGGATTGCTTTATAAGCTGTGTCCTTTCTACAAAGGCAAGGCATTCACACGTTGGACTGCAAAAGGCAAGCTGTCGATTAGGGGGCATATCCTGGAAACAACGATTGGTAAAACGGACTAGTGACAGTGTCCTTTTAGCTTGTCATTAACTGCCAGAATGGTAGTCTAGAGAAACGATTTCATAATAAGCGAATTTATGCACAGGAAGAAGGAGTAGCAGAGGGCTAGAAAGCTGTTCTTCTGATACATTTTCAAAGGACTTTGAGAAACAGGAGAATCACAGAAAAACAGTTTTAGGATCACAGAAGACAATTTAGAGTGGGTTGCTTAAAAAGCCTTGATTAGAAAATGTACCAAGAGATGACTCCTCATGAGTATGCAGGTTTCTTGGGTGGAAGGGGGAGGATAATGAATACTAGACTTGCTAATATATTAATAAATACCAGTGTCTGTCAGCAGAATCTGCATAGGTAACTACAAACAGGAAATAAGCCACTTTTTTGACCTCAGATTGGAACAAACTACTGAAGAAGACTTCTGTAGAATTCTCTCTTAACTTGTTTGGCTCAAGCTTGGGTGCCTTTCTGGTTTAATACAAGAGTAAGGGGATAAAACCTAAGGTCTTTTGGTATCTTGCAGGTCAGATTAGATGATGTAATGGTCCCTGTTGGCATACAACTCTATGGGTCTCTGAAAAGGCAGATATCCAACGTGCTTGAGCAGTTCAGTGTAGACAAGACAGTCTGGACTGAAGCACACACCAGGAACCAGAGCTGTTTTGCAGGATTTTTTCATTATAAAATAAAATTCACTGGTGCCGTATAGGAGAAAAGCCAAACTGGCCTTAAAGCAGGAATGACCTTCTTGGACCATTTGTCCTTGGCAAGCTTAATGCCTAAATAACAAGTAAGGTGTTGTCTAGTCAGGGAGCAATTGAAAGCTACTGATGCTTTTCTGAAATAGTCCTTATTTAGTTTTTCCAACTTACTGTACTTTTTTCAGTTAAGTTCCTGAGCATATGAAAAAACAATTATGCCATATTTCTCATGCTAATACAAAATGTTCACTATTAAAACAGAGTATATTTTGTTCTCCATTCATAAAATCTACTCCTTCCCCATGATTGATTTTGCAGATTAGCAAAAATATCTAAAGTTTTGGTTACAAACAAACGTCTCATTTCTTTCTTGCCCTCTCTTTTATATTAATATATGAATTTTAATAATCTATTGTAGAAAAATATGGAATTTTTTTTTAAAAAGTCTCCTATAGTTGTGCATGTGTCACTTTATATGAACTATAAATCCTGTCACATTCTTTACCTTTTTAAAATTATTTTGGCTGTAGCTGTAAGGGGCTGCTCAAGAACAGAACATACTGACTTTATAAAGAACAGTTCTTAGTTTTTACAAGATGCAGTCAGGTCTGCTCAGTACTCAAATTCTGAGGGCCTAGGACCTTCTTAATGAGATCTTTTTGTGGAATGCAATTTTTTTCAGGAATTATAAGTCTAAATCCTCCATTTATTTTCAGTGTAAGTACTAGAGTTATGTGTGTAAATAGAGAAATTGACATAACCTTTCTGCCTTTCAACCATCTGCAGATATAAAACGTAAGCACAGTTAGAGCTTTATGTATTGTGCTGGTGTAAAGACATTGTACAAAGGGACTCCATATTTCTTATGCTAATCCAGTTCTTATACTAATCCATATTTGCCCAGATTTGTGACTTTACTTGGGAATCTAACTTTCTGTGGGTAAAATAATTCTCTGGCTTTCATCCAGGCTCTGACTCCTCTAACCAGCATTTCTTTCTGCAGGTTTCATGCAGTAGATTCCTTAGGCAAATCCGAGTGCACAAACAGAAACACAGACTGATGCCAGTGAACCATTATGGTCTGTCTGACATGGCTGAGCCATTTCACATGACTGCAAGTATCTGGTGGGTTATTATTGCAGACCCCAAACAATCCTCAAATTTAATGCTTGCAGATTTTAATGTCTGATTCTTTTCAGGCACATGACTGCATAAACAGTTCAGTTGTCAGACGCCAGGAGCTTTTGCACCTCCAGTTGATGTTAATGTGGCAAAGCAAACTTTACATGGTTTCAAAACAAGCCTCCAGTTTCTTTGTCATGCTGTTTACACTAGGAACATTTGCATATGATGATTCTTCAACTTTTAGAAGCAGAAGTTTCTATCACAACAATGATGCTATGAAGCAAAATTTACACAGAAATCTCAGACAATTATTTAGTTGGCTGAGGAATCATCTAAATGGTGTGATTGATTTAAACATTGTCTTGAAATAAGGCTTAGTGAGAAAATAATGCTTCCGCCCCCCCACCATACACACATGAGGTTTCTCTATTCCAGCCAATGTTTTTCCAGGTGCTTTTTTGTTTATTAACACTATCGATCTGTAGCTCTCAGATCCTTGTCTTGTTTTGTTTTTGTTTTTTCTTTTTCCTCCCAAGAATTCCTCCAGAGGAACATGCCTTTACAGCCTGACAAGCATTTAGGTGCGTTCTGCAAGGATTCATGATGGCTGGCAGTGGGTACAAGGTGGAGAGAGGTGGTCATCAGTCTCTCAGTCAAGCTAGTGTGGACAAATAAATGATGTGGCCTCCATGCCTTATGAGTATAACCTTATCTGGGTGTAGTGTCTTTTCCCTGCTTTCTTGAAAGTTAGACCTGGAATAGCTCCCATTGCATGTTCTATGACACTAGTTCTCTTTCTTTGAGGCCTTGTTTTTAAGTACCATGAAAAGCATGTCCCTTATTTTGTTCCTCCTAATGCTGGTGCAATATGTTCTACTTAATTTCTCTGTCACATATGATTATAAGAAAAAAGAGCAACGATAAATGAGAGGCAGGGGAGAGGGAGCAGTAACTGAGCAACATTTCTTTTTCCTGCCTCCATCTTATCAAGGGATGTGTTTTCCTCTCTGTTAGGCATATTTTACTTCTCTCCATACGGTAGAATTTATGTTCACCCGCTAAGAAAAATACATATATGACCTAGGGGTATATATGGCAGCAAGTCAGGAATAATTTAGTCATGAGATCATACGTGAAGGGAAGTACATTGCCGCTGGAAAATGTTCTGCTAGTGTTATGAAAACACTGGGACATTTGTATTAAAAGACACATTATTGTGATAATACAAAATAGTTAATATGTTAGTGAGCATAAGGATGAGAAATAACCAAAATTAGGAAGTGACAAGTTACCAACAGCTGATGATGCAGTTGTACTTGGACTAAGGCTAAAAATTACTCTGACAGAACATTTCATTTAGAGGAGTGCTGAATTAATCACTGCCCTTAGCTAATGCACTTACCAGACTTTGTGACAATATGGATAAAACCTAGATTCCTTTGTGTTTTTTTTTCTTTCTTGCATTTACATGGAAAAATGTATTATGTCACCCTAAACCCTCAGCTCAGCTAGTCTGCGGTGCCAAAGAGCTTACAGAACATTCATCTCACATTCTTCAGGAAGTTATCTACCAAATTTTGTAAGACTCCTTACTGATGGAAGTAACATACTAGTTACTTGATAGTTTATTTTCCATAACTCTAGAAATACTATGAGAAATACTGAAAGAGATAAAATGAGAAAAAGAGATAACCTAAAATGAGAGATAAGGAGATAATTGTGTTCTTTAAAACAGTCATATGAGATGGCAAGGCAGTAGAATATCCCATGGTGTAAGGCTATTTTACAAGAGGAACATTACATGCAATCTGCATTATCCTGTGTGGAAATACGAATTCTAAATATATCATGCTATTCACTTTTCTACGAAAAATATCTTTGCATCCTTAAAGTAAAGAGTAAGATTTGGCCAAATCCCCATCTACAAGATTGTATAGAGACTGTCTATCCTAGCAAAGATCAGGGACCAATGCATGCTCCATTTGCTGGATTTGCAGCATGAGGCAGTTGGTGCTATAACCTCACAAGATACCTGAGGGTTGTTTTTTTTTAACTTCAAACTACAGACTGCTCCCAGACACTGAAAGCTGAAACTGCTGGAATACACTAGGTGTGGTCCTTCAGTTTATCTTTTAGTTTAATTACACTTGAAAGAAATACGGTTTGTTCATGCCAGCTCCACTAACACCTTTGTGCAAAATGGTGCACTGCATACAGGAAAGTGCAGGGGGAACTACTTCAGAAGAGTAGATGTATCCATTAAAAGCATAACCATGACCTGATCTATTGATGACTACAATATAGGGGAATATAGTGCTTGCAAGTAGCAAAACCCTATATCCTTTAATGTGCAGGAGACATTTCTTAATCAATGCCCAGCTTTATGATTTCAGAGCTACAACGTGCTTACAACCTCTCATGAGTTCACTTAGTGGATAGGAGCTATGTGGGAAAAAAAATACATGTGAAGGATTACAATCTTATGCTGTCAATTCTTCTGTCAGTTACAGAATTGCTTTTTGTAATGCTAATTGAGACAAGGAGCCTCAGTAAAATGCACGTCTCTTAAATATATTAGTTCAGAACTATCTAAAAACAAGCTAAATGCTGAGCTATCCAAATTCAGCCCAAGATTTATGGCAGGTGTGCTTAGGTGGGGCTTGATGAACTCCAGCTTGTCCCTGGTGTGCTCAGGCTGCTGCACGCCCACCTGGGAAGCTGACAGTGTTCTTGGGTCAGTGCTGGGCTCTGGTGGGGCTCAGTTTAGACAGTTACAAATCTCTGCTGAACATCACAGCCTTTAGGTCAAAACTGACTCAAGTTCAGCAGCCTTGGATTATGGGATGGACAGGGTTTTTTAAGGCTGACCTGCACTGGGCGGGTAGGTACGTGCCTGGCACAGGCATGCCCAGCCATTGGGTCAGGGTTCTCAAAACTGCCAACAAAAACTTGGTTGGCAAACACAGTGCTGTTAATAGATTAGAGTTTTCTTCCTCTGAACAAAGGCTCTGTTGTGATTGATTCAAGTCTTAACATGCTTTACGATGCTCCTGCCCTCCCTCGTTCCCAGAAGGATATTTATCTATGATGAGGTACTTCCTGCCTACACAATATTTATAAATAGTTTTGTGATCCTTTGGAGGGAAAAAAGATATTTGAATGACAGCTGTTTTAACTCATCTGTAATTTACTTATTAGAAGGAAACTCATTGTCCTAATCACTTTGATGTTGTTGTACCAAAAAAAAAAAAAGTTATGATAATCAACGTAGATTACATAATTAAGATTGATAACCTAAGGAGAATTAAAACAGTCTCTATTATTAAATAAGTAGATAAACCCTTCAATTTCATTATTTGAACTTACAGATAGTGTTTCTGTGCAGTCCTCTAGTTTTTTTAAAATTTAAATTTCTGTAATTTATTATTTCAACACAAAACATAGTTTTCATTATCATTTAAAAATAAATATAAAATGGCAAGTAACTCTAAAGACATCTCAAGTTTACAGTAAGTTATTTCTTATAGACGTATGCAGAATCTCTGTGCAACTATAGAAAAAGACAAGTTACACGAGACACTAATTTTGGTTCCTCTGCAAGAAATCTGAATAAAATGAAAGTGGGAGGTAGGTATTTCTAATATTTATTTAGAACTCAATATGCTTATATCTGAGTAACATATCCATAGGCAGTATGTGGTTGAAGCTTGAAAGGAAAATATTTTTGTTCGAGATCAGGATGATGAGGCTGACAAAACCTCATACTGGTTTCCCAAGGAAGTCTCAGGCTGACAGAACCTGGTCCTCATGGGTGACTTCAATAACCCATACACTTGTTGGGAAAACAACACGGCAATGCACAAGTCATCCATCAGGTTCTTGGAACACGCTGAGGACTAACTCCTGCTACAGATGCTGGATGTACTGACAAGGAACAATATACTGCCCAATTTACTGCTCATGAACCGGGACAACATAACCACCAATGTTACTCTTGAACAGAGCAACCACAACACTGGGGAGTTTAAGATCCTGCTGAGCACTCCGAAAACCAGTTGTAGGACAAAGACACACGATTTCAGAAGAGCCAGCTGCAATATCCTCAGAGCCAGGCTATGTGAGGTGCCATGAGCAGTAACTATGAGGAGATCTTTTCTCTTTCCATCTACAAATTGGCAGAAAATGATATTTGGTAGGGGGTGGATTCATTGCTAAATCATCTGAATTTCTAGAACTTGCAGTGAAGGTAATGGAACAAAGAGTGGCATCACTCATAAATCCTGCCTATATACATATGAGGTAGGTAAACATAGAAAAAGAATTCTTGATTTAAGCAGAGAGATGTCCCAGGACCAAACTGGTAGCAGATGGCTTTAGGAGGGTAGCTTCTAGGACAACCTTCGTACAATAATGAGACTTATAATTAATTCAAATCGATATTTACATAATTTTATTTATTTTTAAAAATAATCATATGAAGTATCTGCCCATAAAGGCAGAGAATCAGATTCTAGGACCCAGCAAGGTCTTTCCATTATCTTGTGCAAAGTTAGCTGGTATATTATTAAGACTGCCATATGTTTTATATTTGTATACAGGACTACTAAAAATTCAAAACTGAAAAATTAGTTACGAATACTGTCTAGCAGTAAAAGTTTATAATAATTTCTGTATCATATGTCTGAATAGGTGCCACTGAAGGAAGAAGAAGTTATGAAAAACTTAAAGGGAAAGATTAATCTGTGTGCATTTTTCTGTTTCTGCAGCATTAGAAAACAGAAGGAAGCTATTCTGCCATGAGACCTACTGACAGCTGCTACCAGAAGTACAGGAGCTGATTGTGGATTGTCCTTTGCTGAAGGGAACATACAAAATGCAATTGCAAGTGCAATTTGCACTTTTAGTTTTTACCAATGCGCAATAACTGTCTAGAAAAAAAATGGGGCTTGATACCTCTAAAAATGCCCAGCCAATTTTAGATTCATATGCATTCCCATGGATTTAAAAACAGCTTAATAATTTTTAATGTGCTTTTAAGCACAGAACGTTATTAGCACCATTTTTCCTCTTTCCTTTGTGTCTCCAAAGGAAAGTAAAAAGATGGGCCCTTATTCCAGGAAGCATAGAGAGAATGACTAATTGGTTCCCTTGTAGAAATTGCTCTGTCTCTCCGCTGTCAGTTTTCCTCTGTTTGGAAGATAGTGTTGCTGTTGGAGAAGAGTTTCTGCTGGGAAAGGATGAGCTCTAAAGGCCCGTGCTGAGGCCTGGAGAGTGAGACTTGGCCTCAAGCCAGACAAGAGGAAGCTTCCCTGCATGCAGAGAGATTACTGCAGATGAACAGTATGTGCTACCTAAAGAAGGCTAGAATTGCTCATTGCAGTATTGGAGCAAATTAGTAACCTCTTGTGGCAGAGGAAAAATTATACTCAAAAGAGAAATGCTGTAATTTTCAGAAATGATACGATTACAGTTTGTCTTTTCCTGCTGCTTTATGTGCTTTTGTGCCGTCTCATGCCAGTGAAACTAAAGCATGAGATGAGTGAGAGGAATTGTTATTCTTCTTTATTTTATGTGTACCCTGTGAATGCTGTATCTGTGATGATCTGTGAAATATATACAACTCAGATAAGCAATAAAATAAAGGAGGGCTATATAATAATAAAATCTTTTTAAATATCATAAATGTGAATAATTATGTATTATGACTATTAATACAGTGAAGATTAAAGCCAGTAGATTTATATACGGAATAAAAGAATGCCCATGTCTACTACTATTCATGTAAAACAAGAACACAATCCAATTGCAGCCTTGGCTCATCTCTGATGCTGATAAACACCTGATGTAGAAAATGATGCAGAGGTGGCATCAGCCACAGATACTGATCATCTATTAGAGTGAAAAGGGGAGAGAGTAGATCAGATAAATGATTGTGCAAGTTGCAGTGTGAAGGAGTGGCACTAAATCTCCACCTCCCAAATATAACTTCTGATCTAGAAATTGAAATTTCAAGTCTGTTGAGCAGAAAAGGGATGTTGCCATGTGAGCTGTTTCTGCAGGTATAACAGCTGAGGCATTTCTTAAATACCCTAAGTGAAAGGTACAGAGCCAAAAATGGGACTTTCATAAATAAATCTAACTATTTTAAAGAGAAGTTATACTCTTTTTCTAAGCTGTTTCCAACTTTATAATGAGAGTTTAAACTTGTGTTTGCCTAGATATACTTTATCTTCTTTATCCATGCACTTGATAGAACAGTGGCCAGGCAAAGGTGAGGAATTAGGTGATTTTGTGTGTTTGGAGGGAAAAGAGCCAATGTACAAGAGTGCATGCCTTCAGACCATGTGGATCTCACACACTGACGTGTGTACATGTCTAGGGCTGTGGCCCATTTCCTGCTAAGCCTGGGGAGTCTGGGTACTGCTTTTGCCAAGTCCTGGAAAGGCACCTCCCTTGTGAGGCCCAAATCAATCCTGCTCCTGGAAGACACAGGTGGCAGTGAGACAGCTCACTCTGGGCAGGCTCCTTGCCTATCACACCTGTCTAGCAGCTGTTATTGCTGGACTCTACAGTGGATACAGTTTGTCCAACATAAAAATTGGATATCTTACAGGTGTTCCAAGGCAGCTGAAGATTTGGACAATCAAAGCTGTGTGCCAATAAATACTATACAGTGAAAGAGTGATTATTTTTCCTCCCTAAGAATTAAAAAGCTATTTTACCACTGCTAAATTAAAGGAAAATTACTTCAAACTGCATCCCTTGGAGACAGACTTTAGAAGCTATGTATTTACAAAATGGCACTAAAGAGAATGAGACATATTTATTTTTTATCTGAGCTCTGCTTAGAAAAAAAAAATAGATTTTGATAATTATGTATTCACTTAAAAGCTTGCATTTCATATGTGGCTGCGCAATTTCATGGCATTTCCCACAGCGATCATAGCTGTTTTGTTGGTTGTAGACTTTGACTTTCAACTTTGATGAAAGTAATTCTGAATAAAAAATAAGCGTTTTTCACTCCATTTGATTCTTCTGAGGTTCTGTGAAAAAAAAAAAGACAACATTTCAAACTATTTTTAAAGAAAGGATATGCAACTTATGCACCTGGAAAAGTCTATATGGTTCTTATCATCTCATGATATGTAGCGTTATTTTAAAGAATAATAAGTCCTTGTTTGTAATATATTGTGGATAACCTGGTTGCTACCTAATTTCCCTAAGTCTATTTGACTTTGGTTAGGTTTTGGATCTAATGCACTAGCAGTGAAATAGTTACTTTAGCATTTCCTTTTGCAGCTTTCCATTACAATATATGTGAAATCCAGATGTATTTGTTTTCTTCCAAAGAGTTACCTTGGGATACAAAATCATGGCTAATGAATCTGAATATGTTGGATCAGATCCCAGTCCAGCTCTCTGAGAAACCCAAATACCAATAGCTCAAAAAAACTACACCCAAAATACATTAAAAATGCTTTATATGCCAAATAATTATGCTTATTGATCATATGAAAACCTATTGCTTTCATTGACAGGAAGAGTCAACACAGTTGAGACAGTGGAATAAAAATTTTTTTTATATGTAGTCTTTAAACTATTTTTTTCTCTCTTTACTTTTAAGAAGTAGTTTAGAAAAAATAGGCTCCCTGGAACTGAAAGTTTTGTAAGTTGAATTTTATCCCTTTATGCCCCAGATTTTTTTTTCTCCCCACTAAGTTCTAGTTTAGGCATCTGAAAAGAGATCCTTAAAATGGAAAACTTGACTAAATTCTAGCTGGGTTATGACACTGCCAATGTAGTATTATATTAAAATTAGTTTTAGAAAACATGCCAGTTTACACAGAGCTGCTGGAGGTAAAGCTAGGGATAATTATATGGAGGTGACAATAAACTTACTTCAGAAGCAAATTATCCAGAGGTAATAGCAAACTTACTTCAACTCATTTTTCCTCCACAAGTACAGTGGATCTTCTCTTGTCTCCAGTACTGAATTTTTGTTACTGCTCTTTAGACCGTGATGAACGGCCCTGTTGCTGGTGCTGTAGCACTAAAGCCCCTTTTCAAAGAAGAGCTGCTGAAGACTCATCTGCTTGCAGTTAGGAGAGGTGAAACCTCAGAGCGTGATTAAACTCTAGTATGTACGGAGCACATAGCACTGACATGCTCCTCTGCCTCCCTTCCAATATCCTCACGTTTCCAAAGTGTCTAGAGACTGGCTTTTCCAAGTAATATGTTCCACAGCAGAAACAATAAATCAGTGAAAAAGGCACACCAAACACCTTCTTCAGCAGTTCTGGGCTATACAGTATCCTTCATTACTGATAGAAAGTGGTTCATGCTCAGCATCTCAGTATCTTATAAAATAAAAGCCGAAATTTAATTAATAACATATTAGATAAAGTTGCGCATTGTTTGTGCAACTGTCAAATCAATTGGTCACTTCTTTATCTTCCAATTCCATTAACCTGTTTCCCACCTTCCTAGAGGGAACTGTAGGATTTTACATTTTACTATAAAATACATTAAAGTCACTAAAGATTTATTATTATCACTTCCAGTAAGATAGAAATGATATTATGCTATTTAGTGCTCTTGGAAATCAAAAGCCAAAGACCACACCTCTACTGAGTGTAAATGATCATATGCCATTGAAATTTAGAGATCCAAAGGCCTATTCTACCTACAATTCCAAAAAGGTACATAAAAACTAACAAATTTCTTCTTTATAAATCTTATTCTCAGAGCCATATTACACTATTTTTCCACTTCTGGCATTGCAAGAATGGTAAGGTCAGTGTGTAAATGTCCCAGAAAAAGAATAGGTCACAGTATTTCACACAGGAGTAGAAGGCAGAGGCAAAAATGCAGTAATACAGGTTTGCTTTTACCAGCTAACTTTCACAATGTTGCCCAACACTACAATGTTACTTTTTTGACTTACAAAAGTGAAGTTGAACAAAGAGACATCAATTTCCAATAAATCTATTTGGGATGAACACAGTTTTAAATATAACTATTCTACATCCTGAATAAAGATTTAACATTTTTGGCAGGTGACAAATACGAGTGTAAAGGGAGAAAGAAATGGTGGTAAGAAGGAGAGGGGGAGTCTTTCCTGTTTCAGAAATCTTTGAAATATTGTTTCATTCCCCGTGTAGAATAGGAAGCAGTCGGGTTTTGTTGTTGTTGTTGTTTTTTAATAGTATTATTTCTTTGTTTATATTCAGTTTGGGTTCTGTGTGTGTTATTTTAAAATTAAGTAACATTATATGCTAGCTTCTGTCCTGCACACTGGAATTCTTCACAAACAAGATTAAAATTCCAGAGAGATGTGATTATCTGATATTGAAGAAAGTAATTTAGTTTTGACTCTTTCCTCCTACTTCCTTTGTATAACTTCAAATTACTCTGTCAATACACTACATTCCTTTCTGGTGAGCAGAGAACATGAATGCAATATGATGAATATTATATGAACTTTTGTTGACTGTAAGGCTTTTGGATCAAAGATGGTATTTTGTGCTTTGGTCATATCCAGAATATTGCTTGGAAATGTCTTTATTAAAGAGGAAGAAAGAATAAACAGTACATAAATTAGAAGCAGAAAATGAATAGTAAACATCCCTTAACAATTTATTGGATGCAGAAAAATTCAAAGCTTGGGGATTTTTGAAGCAATTTTCTTTCTGCTTTCTGAGTATCCTTGGATTGACCCACGTGTGAAAAATTAAGTCAAACAGAAAATTGTTTGGGGAAGTTATAAACCAGAAAGCAGAGAGTAGATGCTGGGATTCAGCCTCGGTACAGATAACTACCATCCAATGTGCATAACTGCACACAAATAAACCTATTAAAGAAGTAATGTAGTAAAATTATTTGTTTATGTTCATAACTATTACTTGGCTTTGTCAACCAGGCACAGTCACTTCAAGCCTAACCTAAGCAGCTCCACCACGGCTGCAGGAATTCCGTGTCCCAGAGTGGGATTTTGGAGTTACATAAAAAGAGCCTTCTGATTTTTTGAAGATGAAAAAACATTTTCAAAACTTTTCCTTTTTGACTTTGTGGTGTGAGAGCACAATGAAAAGCAGAAGGTTTTGCAAGAAACTGGGGAAGCACTTGAGTGTTTGAAAAGGAGTTTGAGATTTAGGATTTCTGGTGGCCTTGCCTGTTGTTATCCAAGTCACCCAGAAAGACTCAAACAACAGGCACAGCGCATGGAAAAATAAGGTACTTTTCATGCATGGCAATCCCAGTAACATCCCTAATGAAAGATAGTTTTAACTCAGAATTGAAAGATAATCTCACATATAGCCAAGCTACTCAATACTTCTATTTAAGAATGATATGAAAGGAGCTAGGTGGGACACCTTGCCTTTTAAACTATATAAGGCAGGGACAAAGATTTGATATTCCGGGAGCTGTGTGTGTGTTGCTGGGCAAGATTCAAAATTTTCCTTACTATCTGGCCTGTTTTCCACTCCAGTGTCATTATATAGTAAGAGTAAAGTAGTCTTTAGGGCAGAGTCCGTGCTGAGGTGCTTACTGTATTAGCACACTTGGCGTGCTTGCAGACCGAGTTAAAGACTTTGGAATTACAGACATCACATTTTTTAATTGTTTTCATGGCCAAGGCTGTGAGAACTGCCATTCAAAAGCTTGGTATGGATGAAAGAAAAGACATTTCTTTCTATTTTGGATCAAAAATCTTACAGGAAATCCTTCAGATTTTGACATGCTTGGCACTAAATTGCTTTACAAGTTGGATTTTCATTAGAAAAGACAGAAGACTTTTGTATAGCTTAGGATCCATTTAAAAATATTTGGGGCCTAATGCCTTGAGGTTTTGAAATCAGTGAGAGTGGAGAATGCTTGGTATCCCAGGAATTATGCAGTGCTTCAAAAATTATTTAACGTACAGTGTTTTCTTTGTTATATTCGATATGAAAAGCACTAATTTTCAGTACAGTCCCTTTTTAAGGAAAGGAATCATGGTATGTGCTGGTGTTTAATATAAATACAAAATGTATCCAGGTCTTAGGTTGGCTTTATGTATAAGTGCTTGTTAATTTCTGAATACTCTGATCAGAGAAATTCATTTTTACCCCAAAACTCTCTTGAAAGAAAAGCAAAACCTGTCAAATTTTATGCTTTTAAAAAGTTTATCTGAAACTTTAAAATTTTTGAAAGCCAACTCTCCTGCCCATCAACCTTCATGAGCTTCTCCTTCTCCATTTTAAAGAAATGTGATCACTGTCTGCATTCACTTGTATTTAAACATAGGACTTCCAGGAGGGAAAAAGTACACTGTGCGGAGAGTTTTATTTACATGGGAAACACATCTAGCTGACAGCCACAGTTTAATGACTGGCAAAGAGCCCTACAAAGACTTGCATCCTATAATGCCAAATTGAACTGCTTTCCAGAAAAAAGTATTTTCCTCCTTGTGAGACCTGCCATTTGTACGAGTCAGTGTCAAGGATGGATTTCAGTGCTACAATGACAGATTTGGAACCCATAGCATAGTTTACGTGTCAAATAAAATTATGCAGACATTCTTCTCTTTTCACAGCAATCATTCACAAAACTCAGGAACATCAATAGATTTATAGCCTGCAGAGTGTGAAAGTGTTTTGATGAGCAGTGTCAGGCTAGATCGCTCACCCTTGATAATGCTCTTCTACATTTGTGTCACAAACAAAGCCAGCTCAGGGCAAAACAAAATATTACACCAACTGCTGCTGGCCTTCCATGTAGAAGGGCAAACAGAAGGCATCAGACCCTTTAGCTGGCTTCATTTGCAAAGCAGTCAATCTTCATGAAAGATTATTAAAGATCCCCCACAGGATGGGACAAGGGCTTAAAAACTCTGATGCGCCTGCAATGAAAATAATTTGTCATGCTTAGTCTGGTGGTTTGCTCTTTTAAATATTGGGCGCAGTGCTGATTTTCTTGCACCAGGTGATGTATTTATTTATTTCCTATTAAAGGAGAAAAGGGGGTCAGTAGAAATCCAGCATTATGCTGTTCTTTTTTAAGATGTACACATCTGCTTTTAACTGTTTGGTCATAGAATCCTTTAGGTTGGAAAAGACCCTTAAGATCATTGAGTCCATCTGGTAACCAAACAGTACCAAGTCCACCATTAAGCCATGACCCTGAGCATGATATAGATCAACACACTCTGCAGGCTGAAACAGAGTACTTTCCAGGTTAGGTGGGTCTCACTGATCCAAATTTTTCCCCACTCCCAGCCTCTCCCATGCAATCCCTTTTCATCCGTGGCCCTCAGGTCCATCTTATCACTCCTCAGGCTCTGCAGCAATCATCCGGCCACACTGCTGGCTCAGGTCCCACTTCTCATGTCAAAAGCCTCATGTTGGTGAGGTTGGTTAGTAGCACTTTAGATGGTAACAAGCAGAGACCTTCTCTTTCTTTTAAAGAACATCTTTCACTTCTTAGGGAAATATTAACTCTAAGATTTCATAATCGAATCTTGTGGCAAGAATGCATAGTTAAATTACAAAATAATCACTGCTCTTTTAGGCATATAGCAATGTGAGATGCTATCCTCATCTGGATGATTTTGGGGAACTGGAGAGGTTCTTGGGGAGGGTTAGGGTTGCCATTCCTTTCTCCCTGCATTGGAATTGTTCTTTTACTACCAGTCATTCCAGTGTCATAGAAAAGCAATATGGATATCCTTGGGGTATCTCTACCTTTCATTGCTGCTACATTATTAAACAGCTCCTCAGCCAGCAGCTATCTCCTCCTAAAACATTAAATTACTAGTTTGGTTGATGTTCTTAAAAAGAACTTCTCTTTTTTGTCCTTGTAATCCTCAGACACAGATTTCCAGTACTGCAAGGGACCATGTTCTTCCAAAATCTTGGATTTGCTAAGCAGGGAGTTCATTTTCCCAGGAGAAAGTGCACAAAGCCACAGCTGATTCTTGCTGCTTATTGCAAAGATTCATGGGTAGATTAAGAAGTCATACAAAACAACATGAATACAGTACACAAAAGCACACAAATGATATAAGATTACATTTTGCAGGAAAGATTTTTAATTTTGATAACACATTCAATTTGACACTCCAGCATGCATTCATGACCACTTCCTACTTGTCAGCAGCTTTTGCAATCCATCAGGAGGCCAGTTTCAGATTAGAGCTGAGAGAGCCACGCTGACTGAGAGCTGTGTGGCACTATTTTGGTGAAATCAGAGACACCTTGCCATTCCCTTAGCTTCAGCAATATCAAAGATGTGTTTTCCTACATGCTACTGAAATTGCAGACAGCAGGTGTGATTCCATCATTTTCAGAATCCTGCTTTTGAAGCTAAAATAATATTTAAATGCTCATTTGATTTCCAAATCATAACAGTTAAAAAAAAAACAACAAACCTTGGAAATATACTGAAGATCAATAGGTTTTCTAGAGACGCTGTGGATGTCCCATCTCTGGAAGCATTCAAGGCCAGGTTGGATGGGGTCCTGAGCAACATGATCTAGTGGAGGATGTCCCTGCCCATGGACGGGGGATTCAAACGAGAAGATCTTTAAAGTCTAAAAAGAAACCGTTGTATTTTTCTATCATTTATTATGATTAATTGAGGTGTTTCAGGGAGTATGACAGTATATTTATAATTATTCTTAAGACAGTTTACTATATTCCTTCACCTGTCATTTTGCCCAACCCTAAAATGTCATTTAATCCTCTATCCCAGCTTGCAGGTAGAGGGGTAGTAAAGCAATCATGCTGAGTTGTAACTTCATGAAACAATTTTATCTGAATGAGATTGTTCTTGGATCACCACTAGACTTTACAACAAACATGAGGAAGGCCAGATGAAAAATCATACCATCTAAAAATTGACTTACACAAGAGTCTTTCGTTTGTTTGGTTTTTGGGTTTTTTCGTGCAAAAAGAAAACAGTTGTGGAAAGGGCAAAAATTGTATGTGAGAGGTTTTGTATATGAATGAAGGATTTATTTCTATATCTAGATGGGATTTATTTTAAAGGAAACATACCTTATTTCATGGATTATCCAGTAACTCATAATATGCCAAATGTACAATATTTGTATAGATAATTTGCATGAGCAGACAGAAACTCACAAACAGGCTGGCCTTCTGCTGTACTAGACCTTTTAGATACAAAAGTCCTGGGAGAGCCTAAGCCCTACCATTCACACAGAAAATACATACCATTTAATTGAGGTATCACACACAGCTTACTTGACACTACTATCCCTCTTAGGCCAGATGTTCCTCCAAGACACTGACTCCGAGAGAGAAACAGCAGTTATACCAGCTATGAAGTAGGCTGTGCTGTCAGGAGGAACACATCTGATGGTCTCATTTTCCTGCTTCATTTTGAGACTTCTACAAGTGTACACATGTCACACGGGCTGGAGATTTTTCTGGCAGCCAAGGAGATTTGCCTTTCCTTAACTTTGTTTGTTTTGGAGGAGGAGGAGAATGGGTAGGACTATAAATCAGTCCCTTCCCAGCCAGCTCATTTCGTTTTTTCTTGGTCCCATCTGGGCCCCATTAGTTGCAGAGCACCAGGGCTGCAATCAGCAAAGCATGGGGCACTGCAGAGCTCCTTACCACTTAGCTTCAGAACAAATGCTGTTGGGGGAAATTAGGTCATAAAATAATTTCCTGAACCTGTGTTGTATAAGAAACTGGAAACAAGCATGGGTTTCAAACTAGAGTCTGTTAGGATGTCTCTCACTTTTTTTTTCCATCTCTTGGTCATATAGTGTTGAATTCATTCTATTTTAAATCCCATAATTGATATAATGGCAGTACTTTGTAATTAGGTTTAAAGGCCTTGTTGTTGTCTACAGTCATATTAATGATCTAAGCAGACGATGCTGGTATCTTAGCCATATGTGTATTGTATACTTGGATTTCTAATCAGATGCATTAGCCAAGAGTACAAAAGTCTAATTCAGCCTAAGTATTTGAGTAGAGTGCAGAAAGGAATGCAGAACAGCTGATATTAAGTCATTTATAGTGTTTCAACTACCTGAGTGGCAAACCATAATACTGTTCTTATTTGAATCTAATCAACAGAACTTGGTTTAAGAAACCTGGTGTTGGTCAGGATTTTGAGGAAAGATATTGTTCTACAAAATTCACTAAGTCACTATAAATTGCATGTGCATGAAAATCAGTGTAAGCTGTTGTATGACATCAGACCTTGTAAGTATGCTCTTGACACGCATTTAAGCAAGAGCAGCTGGTCTTGCTGAAATCAATTAATTGTAGAGTCAGTTAGAAGGAAATATTGGAAGTTACCTAGTCCAAGCTACCACAAATTTAGCACCACCAGCACTACAAGAGGTTAGCCATAGCTTTGTCTAGCCCTCAGTCTCGTTTGATATCCTCTTCCAGGGCTCCACATTTCATTCATGTGAATGAAAATGTTTTATGCTAATATTTGACTTGAATCTCCAAAACATTCCAATTCCCTCTTGCAGACAAGACCCAGATAGAAAAATCTGAAGCAGGAATAAGGTTTTCTGATTATCAGTGTTTTGGGACTATGCTGGTATTGTATGGCAGGTACATACATTTTATTTTGGGATGGTTGTTTTTGTTGTTGTTGTTGGAGTTTTTTTTCTTTGTTTTGTTTTTGGTTTTGGGTTTTTTAAATTTATTTGTATCATAGGTTGTTTTGCTTTTTTTTCTAAAACATTAGATATAAGAATATCAGAGCCATCCTCATGATGCAAACATCATGCATTTTATCCCAGAGGAGGTGAAAATATTTTGTTTATGAGTTAGACATAAATCTTTACACCCTCAACTAAGATGTACAAAATCAGAATTTAAACTCAATTTATGGGATAAAAACTCAATACAGCTACTCTTGTGTCAGTTCAATAGATAGAGGTGATCACTGTTAAGTTGTCCTGAAATAAAATATAGAATATTCATTGTATCATTTAGGCTGGAAAAGACCTCCAACATCATGGAGTCCAACCATTAACCCAGCACTGCCAAGGCCACCACCAAGCCATGTCCCTAAGTTCCACATCCCACATCTTTTACATACCTCCAGTGATGGTGACTCTACCACTTCCCTGGAGACCCTGTTCCAATGCTTGACAACCATTTCCATGAAGAAATCTTTCCTAATATTCAATCTGAACCTCTCCTGGTACGACTTGAGGCCATTTCGTCTTGTTCCATCGCTTGTTACTCAGGAGACTGATCCCCACCTCACTACCGCCTCCTTTCAGGTTGTTGTAGAGAGTGATAAGGTCTCTCATGAGCCTCCTTTTCTCCAGGCCAAACAGCCCCAGCTCCCTCAGACACTTCTCATCAGACTTGTGCTCCAGTTCCTTCGCCAGCTCCGTTGCCCTTCTCTGGACATGCTCCAGCACCTCAGTGCCTTTCTTGTAGTGAAGGGCCCAGAACTGGACACAGGATTCAAGATGTGTCCTCCTGGTGAGGACAAGTACAGGGGAAGAATAAGTCCCTGGTCCTGCTGGCCACATTATTGCTGACACAGGCCAGGTTGCCACTGGTCTTCGTGGCCCCCTGGACGCTGCTGGCTCGTGTACAGCCAGTTGTTGACAAGCACTCCCAGGTCCTTTTTCACTGGCCATCTTTCCAGCCACTCTGCTCCAGCCTGTAGCGCTGCCTGGGATTGTTGCGACCCAAGCGCAGGACCCGGCACTTGGCCTGGTTGAACCTCAATGGCCTTGGCCCATTAATCCAGCCTGGCCAGAAATCTCTGCAGAGCCTTCCTGCCCTCCAGCAGGTTAATGCCTCTGAACTTTGTGTCATCTGCAAAATGACTGAGGGTGCACTCAATACCCTCTTTTAGGCTGTTGATAGAGATATGAAACAGGACTGGCCCAAAGACTGAGCCCTGGAGAACATCTACTTGTGGCTGGTTGCCAGCTGGATATACCCCATTCAACACCACTCCTTGGGCCTGGCCATCCAGACAGTTTTTACTCAGAGTAAATACGAAAAAAATGCAGATATACTACTTTGGAAATGTTGTCATAGGAATACCAAGTATTTAGGTGATTTTACCAAAAACTTTCACATTATCTAGTTTTTCAATATACGTGGGGTTTCCCAAGGAAAATGAGAACACTTCGATTAGAATATTAATCAAAACCCTAGCAAATACTTGGGTAAAAAAAATATTAGCCAAAAAAATTCAGGCACCTCAAAAAAGTCAGTATGATTTGCTGCAATAAAATGGGAAAATATAAAGCAAGACATGCTTTAATGATGGTAAAACTTACTTCTTCGTGTGTTTGCTGTTTCGTTTAATGATCACTGCAGAGTTTGTAAACCTGCAAAAAGAATGAAACAGCATTTTGATTATTGTGCTGTAATAAATCAACAGCCTATTTAAAATAGGAATTAGAGACCTATTATTTTTTTTTCGCCACCAGGGCAACCTTTGGTAACTTCCAAAAAAATGGAATAAGAATGTCTAAAGCAAAGTATTGGAAATAAATCCTACAAACTGGAAATTTTCATGCTAGACATACATTGCTAGCTAATTCTGTAGGAGGAATGAAATAGTTTAAAAACCCTCCCATTGATATCTCTGTGATGGAAAAACTTTGAATTACCCACAATGCTCTGCATGCCTTGCATTCAGATGTAGGACTGGTAATTAAAAAAAAAAAATTCATTCCATCTGAAGAGATTTCTGCTCATTTCCTTATTATTCTAGATGGCTGTCATTGTTTTATAGGAAAACAATGGCACTTCTCATGTCAGTAGTGAAATACCCAGAACTATGCTATTCTGTCCATAAAAATCTCTCAATTCTGAACATTTCATGGAAGAGCTGCAGGACAGAACCAGACTGAACTATAATATACTTCATTCCAGTGGTCAGAAAGGTCTGACCTGCCTGTTGTTAAAATGGAGTGGAAAAGTGAAGTGTGTGAATATCTGTTAATGGTAGTGGAAAAGACTGAAAGTAGGACGAGGTAATTTTGTCCATTAAAAGGGGAGTGTGTGGAAATGAATCTCAAGCACAAGACAGGATATTCTGAACAGCCTGTAGAACTGACCTGCAAGACCTGCCAAGCATTAATCATTTAGACTCAGCTCCTTTTGACCAGTTTTCTGTCCTACATGTGTATCTGCCACATGAAGTGTTATTTTTGGATGTAGCTCTATGTATCTGTGCAATGAAACTTTTTTTTGAAGTTTGAATTAACTGGTACTGTTTAATCTGGTGGGGTTTTTTTTTCAATTCAGCACATATTTTTACAAGTATGTTTTCCAGCTTTCTCTGACATGAGCACTACTGGAAAATGGTTATAGTCACAAGCTGAAAGGGCATGCTAGGTAATGACATACACATTCCCAAGTTCAGCCCTGTTATACAAATTGACTCACAATTTAAATTTACCTGGGTCAGACAAACTAGTAGGAATCCCTTACCAGAAGATTGTGAATTAGAAACAACATGATAAAATGTTTGGGAGCATATGAAGAGAGTAGGCAATCTGCTTTGCCCGTACCAGAACTGCCCATGACACACTTATTGATCACAAGGTTTGTAGTAAAAAACACAAAAACTTCTCAAAACGAATGGCTTAGGAGGATGGGCCAGATCTTCACATTAGGCTGAGGTTTGGATGTCATAAGAAGTTTCAGACTTCAGGTGTTTGAGGAATGAGAGAGAGGAAGAAGGTCAGTGATAATCAGCACCTCCATGGGAGAGTGCATTGATTAAAATCTAAAAAGATTTTATTTTGATTACTTGGAATAGTTATAGTTCACAATTAGTTTCTGCAGTTTTCTTTTTCTTAGATTCAAACTTTGCTCATTTAAACCCTCTTTTAGTGAAAGGTAGTTTAGTGAATGCTTTGCTTCGGCTCACTGTTTTCTGCGAATGGCATTCAGTTCTTGTATTCGTTTCTTCTGCTTGTCAGAAGAATTAGCAGTGCTTAGGTACAGGAACACTGCTCCACAGAAGCCCATAAAGAAGTAGTAATAAGAATAGACACTTTTAATCTATGCAAAGGGCTTTATTGGATTTGAAATTGGATGATGCAAGGAAGTCATTGCAGGTGTTTAGAATTATACTTAGCTTCTTGCATTATCTAAAGTGAATGTGAAAAGATTTGGATACCTCGTGAAGCCTGAAGGTTTATTTACTGTGATTACTCTAAGTAACTGAGTAGGTGAATCATAAAACCCAAGGTGTCCCTAACAGCAAATCTCTGGAAAGGTCTTATTTGAGCTATTGTTCAGTCAGAAAGTTGTACTTATGTGAGAAAATGGTAGACAGAATTTGTTTCCTATGAAAAATGTGGGACTGGATGAGTAGGAGTAGCTACATTGTAGAATTGACTTTCTCGGGATATAAACAAGGCAATTTTGCAGGGTGAAATTACAGCTTTGTCTAACTTGTATTTGGAAAAAGCACTTAAATTTTTATTCCGCAAGGGTTCTTTGGATCTCCAACAGAATCAGTAGCATTCAAACTTGGTAGGGTTGGTGAGCGATTCTTCCAAGTTGTCCTGGTTTTTGGCCAGGACAGAGTTAATTTTTTTGCAGTAGCTGTGAGGTGGCAGAGCTTGGAGCCATGTGGGCATGTCTGGGTTGTGATTCTCTATCGTTCATATCATGACAGGAGGACAGAAGTAAGGGACTCTCACTTCCAGGAAAGAGGGGACCGTGGCTTGCAGCTGGGAGGAAAAAGGTGGTTCATTGTCTCAAGGCTTGCTCCACATGGGTTCCAGTCAGGAAGCAATTTTTGTATGTGAATCACCGTCTTTTTTGTATACTTTTGTTCTTAATGTTGTTGCTGTTACTGTTTCTTATCCCATTGCTGTTTCCAGTAAATTTTTCTCATTCTGGCTCATGATCCCTGCCTTTTGTCCCACTCACTGGAAGAGGTAGTGGGGAAGGGATCAGCTTGTGGTTTTCATTTTAGTGGGAGCACTGAGTTAGGGAATGCCACAAGCCTAACTTTTGCTAAGGAGAGAGCACAAGAGGCTGCACGCTGCAGGGAGCAGTTTCAGGTAAGCCAGGCCCCACGCAATAGACCTCAAACAGCAGCTGGGCAGCTGGCAGCAGGTGTTGGACTGGGGCTCTGCAGCCCTTCAGAATGCAGTGAAATGCTTTTGAATGTAATCCATTATTGGCAGTTACTTTTAACTTCAGAGAAAAAATCTGATCTGTACTCAAATTTTAATTACTGTAACTTTATTTATGAGAAACATCTGTGTTTATCACTGAGAAACAAGCTCTGCTTTGAGCTATAAACCACTAAAAATATTAAACTGTAGAACTTCCGAAGTCAATTAAAGTGCATGGGAAAGAGTAATTAGTTATCCCTAGATTTATGATATCTGCTATCAAATAGCATATCTGCTACATATGGCTGAGGACATCTTTGGAATGTTAATTTTTTAAAGTATTAGTATATTTTTATATGGTATTTGGAAAGAAGGAATGTTTAATCTAATTTAGCTTTAGCTCTAAGAGAGCAAGGCGCCCAGCCTCCCCTGTGGTCAATGCAAATGGCATGTTAAATGCAAATCCTCAGAGAAGAGAGATCTGTGATTCCTGGACCTTGGTCTGGAGAAGAGGTAAAAAGGCCAATGTTATTTGAAGCCCACTGTGAATGCACAGATGTAACTTGCATCTTCTTAATGTCTCTACCATAGAATGAATCTCTTTTCCTGACAGGGTATCCATACGTTCATGTTTATCTCAGGAAAAAAAGAAGAAGGAAAAATGTAATTTATTTCACACTGAGGGTTATGAATACAGTGGTGCTAAGACATTAAAATAAACGAAAGAACCAAGTTCTGTTTTGATATTCTTATACATAAATATATGTTACGAATATTTCTGTAGACTACTGTGAAGACAAATGTGGTTGTGTTATGCTGTCTTGTATTTTCCTTAGCATGTTGAATGAATTTGTAAATATTCTTGCATAGTTTTTGTTTATAATTAAAATTCAAAACTCATTTACTCTAAAAATCAGGACAAAATTTCACTTTTATGGCTATGTTATTTTTAATTTTTAGAAAGATTCCTCCCCATCTCACATCAAGGTGGATATCTGCAGTGTTTGGTTCCCTTCTCTAGGCTGGACAAAGAGTAGAATCACTTAATTCATATACATGAGATGGTATTCTCTACAGCAGCACAAAGATGTGATGATAGCACACAGCAGCATTCTTTGTGTAAATGTAATCAATGGGGAGCAGTAGCAGTAACCCACCTATCTGGGGCATGTACTAGCAATATGGTTTCAGACTCTACAACTGCATATTCTACTCCCTAATATGTGCTAAAACATTTCCACCTTCATAGCTAAGCCATACCTTAAAAAGGTATGTCATGCCGCTGTATGCTAAAATCACACCTTCATTTTATACATGTGATATTAATAGATAAGCCACAAAAAGATCTGTGATTATCTTCATCCCAACTACTCATGGACATGAGTCAAACATCCCAAATCATGGAATTCCTTTAAATATCATCTAAAGTTAAGATATTCTGGGCTTTTTCCCCTCCTCTTCTAGCTTTTGAGCACTAAAATATTTTATTTCCAGATTTTTCTGCAGTCAGGAGAAGGAGAAATGAACTGTTACTTTTTTATGAACTCTGAGAAACGTAATTGCATCACTTTAAGGAACTGTGACAATTTACCAGGAGTTTCAGGAGACTTTTAAGATCTGATTTCAAAGAATCTTGAATTTAAAAGCCTGAGACTTTGGTTAACATAAATAAATTGCAGCTGGATTATTAAACTTCTAGACACTAATTACCTTTGAAAACTCTGTGTATGCTGCGTGCAGCAATCTAATGATGGTTGGTTTTGTACATTAATATTTATTCCTAACCATTTATCTTTTAAATTAACCTTAACTGGGCTTTGATTTAAATATATTTGTTAAAGTGTATTTTGAAAAAACATATGACCACATCAGAATTTATTGGTTTTTACAGGGGTTATAAATGATTGATTATACTGCTTCAATCAACACTCACTTTCTTCCTGTAAAGAGTCTGTGGCATAAAGGTAGAATGGACATTAGAGAGATAAGAAAGGAATTTAATATAAACTGCAGTCACAGGATGTGGTAAGAAATATGGCTGCCCCAAAATAAAGTCCACATCTGTTCAGGTAATAGTGGCAGAGGGAAAGGGAGGGAGAAGTCAGGAATGCTTCCTAGTTACTTTAATGGGAAACTCTGGATCTCTTTGTTGCTAATTCAGGAAGTACCGATATATGAGGAGCTGCGACAGAACTTTAAACAAGAGAGAGTGAGCTCTGATTTTAGTAGTGACATTGGAATTTCCATTGCAGTGAGCAAGCAACCTTCCAAACACCTTGGGCACAGGACGGAGCGGAATTTTAACAAATTAAACATTGTGTAGGACAGATAAGCATGCTGTCAATGGAGTATTTTCATATAACAAAAACGGGGATGAAGAACAAAATGCAAGAAATACAACTTCTTTGGCATTTGCAAATCGTTTGCAGTTTTAGACTTGCATTATATCTCTGGTAGTGATATGTCGGGATTTTTTTTTCCATTAGTATTATTGTTCAGCACTGACTTGAGTCTTCACTGAAATCAAAAGGACATTTACCACTGATTTTAGTAATTTTAGTGTTATTTTAGTATTCCTTATGTGGCTTTCATTACAGTGGAAGGTCTATTCATTTACTGATGAATAAACCATTTTCTATGAATTCTTATTTCTTTCTCCAAAATATAGATAAGTCCATATAAAGAGCCATAATGAATCAGACTAAAGATGATCTAATTTTTTCCTGTTTATGTAAGTGATAATAACAGCTGTATAGGAAAAAGTGCATGAACAGGGAATGAATAGCAGCATACTTTTTCATGACCATGAGATTTCCTGAGCTTTATAGTTAACACCCCTGATTGGGTTCTTCCATGAATTTGTTTGATCTCATTTTGAATTCATGTGGACTATTAGCACTCACAACAAACTATTTCGTTATATTAATTCCACTTGGTGGTTTTGGGACTGTGTCTTTAAGTGCCAGCAGAACTGTATTAACTTGTTCTTTGTCTGCAGAAAGCATCCTAGATGACACTGGGAATTAGATCTCAGGAACACATATTAAACAGAAACATATTCAATGTTAATACTGCAATAATATGCCCTGTCTTCCGAAGAACTTAGTGATATCATAGACATCTGTGCTTCATCAAGTCAGATGTCTGAGTGAACTGTTAAAATATGAAGATTCAAAGCCCCTGGAGTTATGACATCAATGCATGGAATTTCATGGATGTCTTGTTTATATACATTTTCATTCTCTGAGTGACAGTAAAACAAATAAAGAAGAAAAGTGCAGATTTCCAGAACAGATTTGCCTGGAAAAAACTCTGTAACTTCTTTATTGAAAAGATGAGGCAGTCTTTGGGCTAATTTAAAACCCATAGAACATCAAGTTGTAAAAGCAATTAAGTAAAGATCTACAATGCTGCACTTGACTTTTTGCATATATGAACATATAAATCAAAAAAATGGGTCTGTAATTTAAACATAGCTTTTTACCAGAGCTAAAATATGCCTGTTCTGTGCACAGAATTTGATCTGACTTCATAGCTCCTCAGAATTCAAATTCAAGGGATGTTGTCTTTCTCATGATTGGCACTGAAGAATGAAAGGTATGGAAGACTTGAGTGTTTATTGATGGCAAAAAAGTAGACAAAAAAAATTTTAACTGGACTGTGTCCAAGAAAATGTAATGATCAAAGACCCAGGTAAAATTCAGTAAGAAATAGATAAGGCAATTTTGGCTATAGGAAGTGTAGACTACAAAATTCACCTTTTACTAGTATTTTTTCTGCAGATTGGGTAACCACCCAAGTGACTTTCAATATGTTTTATTTCTGAAGCAGTGTCCAAGAGTCAGGACACTGTGTGGAGCGGCCCTGTGGGATCAGAGGCAGCCTGAGGAGTTTCACAGAACCAGGAACAGGCTGCTTAACAAACCTGGGAGCCAGGGTTTGAAATGAGAGACTTTTTGGAGAAATCCCTGAAGAAATACAAGGCTGCAAATATTTTCTGGAGGATTCTTGATCACTTCTAGCATTTCTTTTTCATTTATGCCATTCCTATGTAGCATATAGGGATTGGTTGCACAGTGGAGGATGCTTTGGAGCTGGTGTCACTTAAAAATAACAAAACTTGCACCTTTAGATACACATGCAGAAGCAGATTTTCAGGAGTATTTAGCAGCTAACCAGTGGCTAATAGTCACAGGTTTTCAGCAGTTTATTGAAACATTCTGATTTGAAATCAAGGTACCAAGCTTACTCAAATACTTTAGAAAACCCCACAAGGGACAGAGCCCGTCTTTAAATACCCAAAAGACTCTGTTCCCAAGGAAGAAGCAAAAAGAGAAGTAACCAGCTAGGTGTTAGACTGGCGTAAAGGAAAGTGCCTTGGGGTGACCATGTTGGGGATAGGTGAGGACAAGCCGGATACAGAGGATCCTGAGCGTGTGCCCCATTGACTTGATCTTCCTAACAATGAATCAGAAGCTATGAAAGGCTCAAGGGTTACTGTGCCCCTCAAGGTCTCTTGCAGGCATACAAAATCTTTCCTCCACTAAGTGGGGTATCCACAGGCTTTTGCACATCTTTCCTTCTCAGTGAGGTATTAAACAATGACCTACTTACTAAGCTACAATGGTGGAGAACATTGAATCTTTAGTTATTCTAATTATTTTTGCAGGCTTGCATAATGAAAAATCAAAATTTACTGACTCTTCCCCTCCTAAAAAGTCTGTCTCTCCCATCAAATTAGTTAGGTGTGATATATGCAGACTACAATATTATTTGTATAACGGCTATGAGCAGAATCTGAGCAGGGTAACTTATTTCATGGGTCAGCAAGGCCCATGGCAGCCTTGAACTTGTTTGATCAAGTTACGTGCATTTATCCAAGAGTGTGCAGTATACGGAACTTTAACAGGAATAAAATTGGACACCATGCACAAATCTGTTTCTTCCTTCCCCTCCCCACCTTTTTTTAAACAAATGATTTAATGATCTTGTTTCCTTCAACATATTATTTTCCGTTTTGTGTAGTCATTTGAAGATAAAAGTAGTCTGCTACAGAACACCTAATTCTCAGCTCTCAAATGTAGAAGCCAGGAATCCCATGCATTTCTGCTGAGGGTTTCTGTTATAACTCATTACTAAAATTTGTTTGGATTACAATTTGCCAGTCAAAGAACCAGTGAACTTTACAGTTATTAACCATGGACGTTTGATTCCACTCTTCACAGTAAAACAACAGTGAATGGAATCATCTCTGTCCTTCAGATACTGCCATATTGCCTCAACTTTACAGATTTGGGGATTCAGCTCATCCGACGATTAACACAAGTACTTAGTCAACATTTGCTCTATAAAATTCTTCCCCATCTCTTCTTTTTAAATCAAACAAATAAGTCCCGTGTATTTTGTAACATTTTAAAGCACTTACCTTTTGTCTGCAATCACAACTCCAGTGAAAATCAAATGGGAAAACCCACTGCATTGTTTCAATATGGCAGTAACTACACGTTGAAATTACTTTTCAAGCAGAGAACAAGAGGATGAAGATTACAGCACCAGTAAGTTCTTGTTTTATAAGATTCTTTGTCTTTCCCATCAGGCATGTTTGGAGTGATACCATTTTTAGGGCATATTTTAATGTGAGTTGCAAGACAAAGAAAACTCTGCTCCCAGCTCTAAAATTTGAGAAACTTAAGGTTTATTACAAAATAGCAAATGATGAGCACCTAAACAACCCTGAATCTCCATGAACACACCTGAACAGCCATGTCTGAATAAAACTGCAAAGTAATGCAGGGTTATAGTACTGAAGATGGTAGTATTAACACAGCTGCTACAATTGTATTTATGGCCCCAGGAAGACTGTGCCATCTTCAAACCTACGTCTTTCTGGCAAGGTCTTGCTGTGTAGTTAAGCCACAAGCTGCTGTCTTGATTTACATACTCAGGTGGCTTAAATCTCATCTTTATACAGTGGTAATGCTGCTGGAACTCAGTACAGGTGTGGTTCCCTTCGTTCCTCTGAGGTTCCCTGTGAAGTGCTCTATATCGTGCCATAGAGCAGTGAAGATAAAGAAACGAGCCTGGATTGGCTTCACACAGATGCAGCAGGTGCATACTATAAAATATATCAGAATAAAGAATCTTGTGCACTCACTTCTTAAGTGATCACATTTTTTTGCTATTTTAGTCCTTTCTTCTGAAATTAAATGAAGTACAGTATATTTCCCAGTGTATAAATTAATTAAATCAGTTTTAATTCCAACTTTGAGAGACAGAAAAAAAGATTCTTTTCTTGAAATGGTGGAGGTCTGCATCATCATTAGGAGTTTTGCCATGCATCCCTTGAACTGCTGAATTTTTACTTTGAAAACTCCCACAGTCTGCAACTGACAGGAGAAATAAGTCTCAAAAAGCTTGCCAAAATTACCATGCCCTTTTGTATATTTTTTAAAAAGTGATATTTGGACCAAAGTATGCAGTGCTGCTAGGTGAGGCAGTTGTTTCTTTAAGCTTATGGACTAGAAAGCTGTTGGGGAGTGTGTTACTCATGTCTGAGCTGGTTCTAGTTACGGGAATCCAGTGCACTGGAAATTCAAACAGCATCTGGAGCTTGCAGAAGTGCTACTGGGGTTTGGCCAGTTCAGATGAAAAAACGGAGCAGTTATTTCCTTAATAATATATAAACATTTCGAGATATCCCCTCCTGAAAACCTATGCAACCTGATGAAGAGCTGCAACTTGTACTTGATAGTGCCTAAAAAGACACTGATCTCACAGAACAAGATCTGCCAACCCACGTGGAAGTATGTCTCTGTTTTTAGAGGTCGAGATCCAGTCACCTTTACCTTATGAACAGTCTCACTGAAATTACTGAAAGTTAACTGAAGAGCAGGACAGGATCCAACCGGAGTAAATTCATCAGAATACAGACCCAAACTTTAACTATGGTGTCTCAATGTTTTACTTATGGAAACTGGAGAAATGTCCTTATAAAAATCTCTGAGACTGAAGAAGAACATAGATGGAGGGTAGATCCTTATGTAACATGCATGCCTGCATCTGCTCAAACATTTTTCAAGTATCCTTGTTCTCTGAAAACACTTTGCTGCTGTTGCTTGTGGGTTTTATTCATAGCATGTATTTTTGAAAACTTTTCTGCCATGCTCCTGGTGTTGCGTTTGTTTGTCTTTTTTTTTTTAATATCAGATTTACAGCCTTATTTGCTACAGATTGGGCAATTCTTCAATGCTGATATTGTCAATTAGTTTTCTACCCATGCAGGGAGGAAGTGAGCAAGTGCCACACTCTGCTAACAGAATAGCAGAATTTGTGTTACCTACTGCATATGTGTAGCATTAGTATTAACTAGAGTATAAATTGCTGATTTTCTGTTCTTCAGTAATGACCTATACTGGGAAAAGTAGTGCTCAGTTCCTTAGACCTTCCCCCCAGGCCCTGATACTCTGGCTAAAGTGTTGTACTAATTTTGGCAGAAGCCTGTATCTCGATTGCCTCATACCATGGGTGGCCGTTCCTAGCAGATTGGTTTTTTCCAATTAGGTTAATGCTTTGTAAAGATATCTCAATTTTATTATCTGCTGTAGGTACATCTACAAGGCGCAGCACAATGAGCACTGTGTTGTTTATTCACCAGAAGTGTGATGGATTATCATCTCTGTCACACATACCAATGAGGCATCAGAGGGCAGCAGTCTCCATCCTTTGGCCAGAGAAGAACCAAATTAAATCATCTTACCTGTAGATAAAAGTCAGGTGAAAATTCGTAGGGTAGGGGTTTTTTGTCTGTGTGGGTTTTTTTGTTTTGTTTTGTTTTGCTTTGCTTGTTTGTTTGTTCTTTCCCTTCAGTGAAGATTCTGAATGTAGGAAAGATTCTCATTCTGGATCAAAATTGAGTCTCTGAGGTTTGGAAATCAGTATTCCTGTTCAGTGAAGGGAAATCCAGTGATGCTGCAATTATACAAAAAATCAGATGTATGCCTATAAATCAGCAGATGTGTGGATTTTACATGTATTAATTAAAGAACTAATTGCTGGTGTAAATGTATTATAAGGACTGATGTCTTTTTCAGGAATACTTTAAAAGGTAATTTGTAGACACAACCTTTTTATCATTAAGTCTAATTACTGATGCAGCAAACAATATGACTTCCAGTGGCTTATCATGGGAGATCTGTCAGTTATTTTAAAGCAAAAAAAATATTTGAATAAATTTTATGCCAAAATTCTTGGTCAGTCATTCAGATAAAATGATATCATAGAAAGTTTAGCATATTCTACAAGCAATAATTTTCATACAATATATCAAAGTGAATTGTTACTAGATTTTGAGGTTTTAAAAATATGAGACTGCTGTTACATGGGTGCTACAAACACTGTAAAACAGTAAGCTGACTGAAGGTGAAAGGAATGTGGTAGTAGACACTCATTAACTTCCTTTCTATGGTGAAAAAACTCAGCAAATTAGTTTTGAGTCTGCAGGGTCCATTTAAAACTAAAAACATCTGCTCAAGAGCTGTTGAAATGCCACTCAGAATGAATTAATTTTATCTAGAGAAAAAAATGCCTATGTGGTGGTCAGGAATGGCTTTGAAAGGATAACCTAATATAAATTTGAAAGAACTGAACTGCAAAAGGAGACAAATGTTGGAAAAGACTGTTTCACTTGCTTTTTTATTTCTTATGCTCACTTATTTGGCTCTGCTAACACAACAGAATGCCAGTATTTGGATTTCATTACTGACAATTCATGCTGATGTTCCTCCTTACCTATAGGACTAATATTTTCCTATTTGCTTTGATGGGAATTTTGAAATAATGAAGACATTTGGATCTCTGTTTGGCATGGTTTATCACATGCTAAAGGAATTGGTAAATCCAGCAACATGGCTTAGATGTATGTACATTTACATATGCTAAGACACAGGTGTTTAAAAAAGCCTTTCAGAGACATGCCAGAAAAAAAATCCCTTAAAAGAATTGGAGATATTTAAGGTTTGTGTTAGTGCTTTTGGCCAGACTATAGTCTAGTAGCTGAAACGTGCTCATCTTCTGCAGAATCAGATCTAAGGTATTTCTAAAGAACTGAAAGTGGGTTGATTTATATAAGAAATTAGGAAGAAATTCATAACTGACAGGGTGGTGAGACACTGGAAGAGGCCGCGCAATTAAGCTGTCGATGTCCCATCCCTGGAAGTGTTCAAAGACAGATTGGATGGGTCTTCAAACACCCTGGTCTAGTGGGAGGTGTCCCTGCCCATGGTAGGGGAGTTGGAATTGGATAGACTTTAAAGTCACTTCCAACCCAGACCGTTTTGTGATTCTGTGGTTCTATGATAACCCTTCTGTGAGAAAGGTCTGTATAGAGGCAGTCCTATTAGAGAAGATGGCCCTTGAGCTTTAAACATATCATTACCATTAATGTATCTTTGCAAGTGTTGAACACCCACTGTACCTCACAAGATATCCTGGGCTGCTTGTCTTGCAAGGGCACATTGCTGAAGCCAAACTTAAACTTAAACAATCTGCTTCAGTGGTACATTTCCCTCTAAGATATGGTTAATTTGGATTTTGTGCTGGTCATCATAGCCTTGCCTTGGAATTTGATTTGTTTGAGTGATATTGATACAAAATCATACCCAGGATCCATAAAGGAGTCTTTATGAAGCTCATCTACACGGGAGTGACATCAATCAGTCAAGTGGTGAAGCATATCACTATTGGAAAATTCTAGAATAATATTTACATTTGCTTGCTCTCTGCTATTTTCAGCATAACATCCTCATTTACACTTCCTTTTCCTGAAATGAAAAATACCTCTCATCCAGAAATGAGGGGAACTAGATGAGATGGGAGATATCTTCCTTTTTGTTTGTCTTCTGATTAGGAAGGCAACATAAGCACATGTAAGAATATCAGGTTTTATCATGAAAAATCTCAGTAATTTCCTACAAAAGTACATGACCCAAAATTATTTTAAAGATGAAATTTTTATTCTGTTTAGATATAACCCATCCAGGCAGCTGATATGTATTTCTAGTTTCTCATGACCTTTACTGCTTCTGTGGGCCTGGCAGCATTTCAGCTTGATGCATGGTGCCCTCATGGATCACTGGCATCTGAGGCTGAAAGTACTTTTGAGTCCAGGAAAACACTCACTGAGTCCATTCAAATGAAAAGGCTGTAAGCTGGTGTTCACAGAAGAAAAAAAAAAAAAGGTATCAAATACCTCTAAAAACTCACTAGGGTGCTTATTTTCAGTTCTCCAAGTGGAAAGTTATTCAAGAACTCTACTTTCCCTCTCATTTCAAGCCTAATGGGTTTGTGATCCTTTTTGTGAGCCACTGTTGTGCACACAGTTAAGAAGATAAAGAAGCAGCTGAGGGCACAGATACAGCTTTGATAATTAAAGATGCTCTGGGGTTTTTTAGTTCTCAGTCTAAAAGCAGAAAACTTCTTGATTTTCAAAGCTTATCATTCTTTTCAATGGTAGGCAACAAACTTCAGCTAGAAGAGAAACTTCTTTTATGATCTCATTCACCTTTTGGCTCTATTCCTACCAAACTACATTGTGCCACTTTCCTGTTCCATGCCAATGCATCTTTCTGACCTTGAATTCAGAGATTTTCTACCCTGTTCCCTACCATTTTCTCATATCAAGTACTTCAGTCCCACAGACTGCAGTTCTTTAATAAGAAAAGCTGTCCTTTGACTTGTCTCTTTCTTTGCTGACACTACACCTACTTTCCCAGTTCAACACCTTCCCCTTCCCTGACAGTGGCAAGGTTCAGAAAGCTCTCTTTCCCATGGATTACAAACCTGTTTTAACCTGATTCCATCTGCTCACCCCTAAATTCTTCACACATACATACACAAGTTGTAATCCTTGCTTTACAACCACTCTTCCCATTTCAGTCTGCAGTTTCTGTGCTTTTCAGGGCTCTGCTCAGACAGTTCTGTGTGTTTAACTACAGCCAAGTCTGCATTTCTCATGCAGCACTGCCTCTCCCTGCAGTCTGCATGCACTCTGTAAAAACCAGATGTACAAAGCATATTAAGCATTTACAAATAATTTACTCTGATTAATAGAGAGGCTGTAAGGACAGAACTGCTGAGGTAACACAAGGAGTGTTGTATGGGACTGGATATTTGCCATATGTGTATTTGTGTCAGTAGAGGCACGTAGAGACATGGAGCCAAAAAAAAATCTGTGCCGACAGTTAATCATGTACCTCCCTTCTAAAATTTAGCAATATTAGCAAATTTTTAGCAGAAAATGGAGCACCTAATTTTCCTAAGAATTTCTGCTTCATTTTACTCAGAACCTATACTCCTTTGGGTGTGAGCATGGATTTTTGGCAAAGGATCCCCCAATGAGCAGCCAGGGTACTTGGACCTCTGAGCACCTGTTGATTAATGACATGCAAGGAGCAAGTGAGATCAGGACAACCTAGATATGCTGCTCTACTCCTTGCAGGTGACTTGCACATTTCCTGCAACTCTTGTCATGTCCAAACATTCTGAACTGACTGTACACTTGCAGTTCAATATGCGTAGACTGCTCTCGTCAGGGCTGTGGCCTAAACAGTTTGACTGCATATGTTCAGCCAACATGTCCAGAAAGTGGCTGGATTTTCTTCTCCAGAGAGGTAGCAAAAATACAGCCTCTTTCTTACAGCATTCTCCTGGAGAAAATGGCTTTTAATGGCTTGGATGGATGCACTGTTGACTGGGTAAAAACTGTCTGGATGGCCAGGCCCAGAGAATGGTGGTGAATGGAGCTATATCCAGCTGCTGGATGGCCACAAGTGGTGTTCCCCAGGGCTTAGCATTTGGGTCAGTCCTGTTTTTATCAATGATCTGGATGAGGGGATCAGTGGACCTGGGGGTGAAGTCAACAACTGGCTGAATGTGAGCCAGAGTGTGCCCAGGTGGCCAAGAAGGCCAATGGCATCCTGGCCTTTCTCAGCAATAGTGTGGCCAGCAGGACCAAGACAGTGATTGTCCCTCTATACCCAGCACTGGTGAGGCTGCCCTTCATGTTCCGTGTTCAGTTTTGGGCCCCTCAGCACAGGAAGGACATTGAGGTGCTGGAGCATGTCAAGAGAAGGGCGATGGAGCTGGTGAAGGGTCTGGAGCACTTCTGATGAGGAGTGACTAAGGGAGCTGGTGTGGTTTAGCCTGGAGAAACAAAGACTCCTGAAAGGGGGTTATAGTGAGGTGAGGGCTGGTCTCTTCTTCCAAGTCACCAGTGATAGGTTGAGAGGAAATGGCCTCATGTTGCAGTAGGGGAGATGTAGGTTAGATATTAGGAAAGATTTCTTCATGGAAACTGTAACTGTTGTCTAGCCCTGGAGCAGGCTGTCCAGGGAAGTGGTTGAGTCACCATCTCTGGAGGTATTTGAAAGACATGGCTTAGTGGTGGACTTGGCAATACTGCATTAACAGTTGGATCTTAAAAGTTCTTCCAGCCTTAATTATTCTGTGATTCTATGGTTCTGCGATTCTATGATTCCAAGCCTCTCACTCATTTCCCGGGAGGTGTGAGGAGTAGGTCATTGTCACACTACTCAGGAGAGCTGTTAGCACGTTCCATTTGCCGGTTTGCTCAATACGTTTATTTCCATACACTTCTAAATCTGACCTAACTTCTTTTTCCATCAAGTTCTTAAGAAAGTCACTGTGAATCATCCACTTAGATGAAGTCATGAGTAGGCATCTAAAAAGGAAGAGATGGGAATTCTTTGCGCGTTACTTGCAGGCCCTGGTGGGAGAAAATTCTTCTGCAAGGGAGCTGGAACTCGCATAAGGGGCTGGAGTCTCCACCACTCCTGCCCACAGCCCATCCCCATTAAGCAGCCCCTGAGATCCCCACTGTATGATGCATAGATATTTCTGATATTCCCTCTCCGTTTGAGATAGGTCCAAGGGCACATGCTTCATCTGGGCACTTTCCAGTGTATTTCACAGCCTGGATCATTCACTGAGCCGTCTGAGGCCCAGAGTTTCTGGATGCCTCAAACTCAAAAGTTCTCAGAGTCCGCAACATTTTATTCATGCTGTTGACAAATTTAGAAATATGAACATACTAACAGGAGGTGGAACAGCTTGTGTTATAAAAAGAGCTCCTTATGTGCAAAATATTTGATTTATGCAATTCACTAAAACATCCTACTATTTTGAGTTCACTCATTTCTGGTGTATCTGGGCAGCAGACTTAAGTCGCAGGAGGGAATTATTGAAAACACTGACAAATCTGTAAAACAAAGCAAAACAAAAAACCCAAGGCAAAATGTATCATATACAGAGACTTCTGGCAGCTGCTGAGAATTGAGTGAAACAGCTTGATCCAGTGAAAAAATAAAATATTGGATTCTGACTTTAAATAGACTTCAGCTATATAGGCCCAAGATTATATTTCTGCAAAAACACAGTCAGTTGCTAATCCAGGCTGAAGATAACCCAACTTAATTTTTCTCTTTTTGTATGTTTATTTTTATTTTCGCTTGTTTGTTTTCAGTTTTATTTTGCTTTAACTTTGGGGAATTATTCAGCATCATGCCCTTTTTGTGTTACCAGAACTACCTTGCTCTTAAAATTTGTGGAAATCTTCCTCGTGTACCATTGTGTCTACATGATTTATCTTCAGATATTTATAAATGCATTCTGCTCATAGATATCTATTTTTTTAATACTTAGATTGACAGGACAGTAACAATTAGATTGAATATTTTCCTCTGTAAATTCTTACATTTTCTGTGTGGTTTGTTACATATGCCCTTATAACTGATTATTGCAGTAGCTCTTTTTTTGAGTAATGTCCAGTACAAGTAGATAATTGTTCGTTTGGTCTATGGGTTTCCCGGTACCCTTTGCTCACAGGTTGCTTTTGTGTTGTTGAGTTTTTAATTTCATCTTCTCTAGCCCTCACAGTTGCTGCTTTTTTGTTTTATGGTGCTATGGCTGTTCTACTTCCTATCATTTCTTTACATTATTTGATGAACATTAAATTTATTGCGATATTTCTGCCTTCATTTGCCTTCAGTGAGTTTGAATTGCTTCTTTCGTCTTGCTATATGTCTGTTAATTTTCTGTCTCCATAGTCACGACTTCCTGAACATGGCAATTTCTCTGTAAAAGCAGAACAAATTTTAGTCTATTATTTTTATATTATTTAAATTAAAACAACAGAAAGGAAAATAAAAAAGTGTCAGGAGAGGACTGAAAAATATAAGGGTCTGTATTACTTAAATATCACTCTGGTTGTATTTAAAGATACAGTTTTTAATTTGGCCTACATTCTCATTAGATAGGATTCACACTGTCAGCTGTGACTCTTTCAGGTGTTGACGTCATGTTAACATCAAGATATTTTACAGAAACTTGCACATTGTTTCTCTTTTGCCACTTATGCCCTTTTAACAAAGAATGTTTTGTGAGACTAGGAACAAAGTTAGGAAGACAGTAAATTTCCTAACTTCTAAGTTAGACCTGCACAGCAGATTTTGCTCTTAGAATAACATTTTGGTTGCAAAATGTCACTGCTTCCACATCGGAACGTCATGTAGAAGTGCATTGCTGTAGAGGAAATTGTTACAGTGCCACTGGCATGCTAGGATTTTCTGCCACCCTCTATATTGCAGAGAGCCAGCCAAAACCATAGGAAAACCACAGCAGAATTCCAGTATTTCTGTTGCCTTTGAAAAGTATTATTGTTTACTATTAAAGTGAATAGCAAATAATCCTCTCTTGCTGAAAGTAGCAGCACATACATTAGGAATGCAACAGGCTGCTAAAAGACATCATTGTTTAACTGCTGAAGACATTCAGTTTTGCACATATGCTGGAAAAGTGGGGACACATTAAGACACTTAAATACTAACCCATGAGGTTAATATTTGGCAGATTGTGCCAAATGCATGAGGACACAGCCATTGAGCACATGGGCTGCCGTGGCTGTGGTGGGTTTTGGCAGACAAATGGGAAGGTCATGAGGAAGACGGAAGAGGTGGAGGCATCACACCACAAAAAGGGAGATGCAGGCACTGGGGCAAGGATTTGGGATGAGAGGCAGCTGACTGAGTGATCACATTCATCGTGTGGGATTCGGCAGTCTCAAATTACAAAAAAAATGTGTTTATCCCTTGTTTGGCCTGCTCCCAATACAATGAATTTCGATGGATGTGACTTGGAATAAGAGTTCAGCTCTGCTAAAATGCATAAGCAGCACCATTCAATGCTGTGTAGACCTGGATTTTGTGTTTCACTGGATCCATTACCTCCCAAAATCAGACCTTTGCTGAATGCACAGTATTTTTTTGACAGCTGTGGATTTCAGTTTTGGAAGACAAAATAACAGTGAATGTTAGAGCTGCACAAAATCTTTGCTATAATCCAGTCTGTTGCATAAAGTAGATGTAAGCCATTAAAAAGGGGCTTTACTGCATTACTCATGAACTCTGCATGAAACCTATGGTGCAGTTTTGAGATACGACTTAGTTTTCATACAGCCAACTAACCTTTGTTAAAAATTCTGGACAACAATTTCACTGTATTCTTTACTATATCTCATCATGAGAACTTCTGGGATAAACCGTAACTCCTTTCACTTTACTTTTGGTCTGAGGAACCACAAAATTTGAAACATTTATATATTTCTTAGAAAATAAAGACCAGACATTATATCAGCTTGGGGATGATGAGAACCAGGACTAGTCAGAAAAGTCAGATATTAAGTTACAGTTATTACATATTTGGTTTCTGAGAGGCAGGATTTTCTTCTAAAGAAAGATTATGATCCCAGATATGACCCTTCTATTGTAAGGCCAAGCGTATTACTTTGTACTATGTTAATCTCTACTACTGAGATTGTAAAAAATTTTATTGTAAAGGCAGTACTGCTAAAATAATCCCCATTTTTGTTATTTTAATTTTGCTCTGGCAGTGTTTTTCAGAAACCAGTGCAATTTGTGTGGAAATCAAGTTGGCCAGTGCATAACTGAACTCTTGTTTAAGATTTAGGTTTATGTTCATTTTGAGTGCAGCCTCCAAAGTGGCCATGGTCAGAGTTCAAGTATGGAAAATGAAGTCTGCTACTATTTTAGAACACACAAAAAATATATATCTACAAAAAATAACTGTTCTTTTATTATTTCAAATTAAAATTTAATTTGAACAAATTACAATGTATGTTACAATTCAGATCATAACAAAACTTCTTTTTTCCATCCTGCTTTTAAATATAGATTATACTAAAATAAAAGCCTATGAAATATCAAGACTAATTTTCCTCTGAATGAGAGTAAGGTTAAGTCTCTGAATACACTGTTGAATACTGGATGTAGTTTTAACAGTTGTTGAATACTTTTTTCCAGATTTCAAGTACAAACACTTGATAGTGATGGCTCTAATATGCCGAGGAACTCTACCTTAAACTTTGGATTCCAATAAGATGTGTTTATTCTTTCTGGACATACATACACATGCTCAATAAATAATAAATGAAGAAAAATATATACATTCTTAATGTGTAGCTGGGAGCCATTGTATGCATTAGATTCCAACGGCATAGCTGTTAAACATCATAGTGTCAATTGTCCTCTTGAGAGACTGGTGTTTTCTTCCAAGTCTGGGCTGGGATTTGAACAGGTTACAGTTTGTGGCATGGTGGTATTATTCAGTAACCATGGCTGACATTGTTACACCCTATGTCCTCAATCCTGTCTCTGCTTTCACCTTGGTAACTCTAAGGAGATGAACTTTCCTGCAACAACTTTTGATGCAGAAAGGGTTCTCAGTAAATAATTTTGGCGTAAATTTATTGACAGTGATGACATTTTTGCATTTTTTAGGATATATAATATAGACTGTAAAATGGATTAATATTAATGTTTGAAAAAAGTCAGGTATTTTGTTTGGCAATAGATATGGAGATACCTGGGTAATTTCCATGCTGCATGGAGGGGAGCTGCTGGAAGTGTCTGCCATGAGAGATGTCCTGTACTGAGCTTGCACTTTAAGTTCTCATTGCAGTTACTCAGGAAATTAAAGATTTGTACTCCACATGATTTATGCATTGCTGTGATTGTGAATAAGTTACTACAAGCAGGGAGAGGAAACACTGTGCAAAAAATGAGGAGTTAAAGTGGGAAGTAGGCTGCTGGTGAGAGACCACCACCCTGCTGTGAAAGGCAGCCTCAAGGAACGACAAGGCCCAAGTAGCCCACATAGGCTTTTATACTAATCTGACATTAGCTATGGTTTTCCTCTGGCAGAATTATTTTATTGAACTAGAAGGTTTCCCCCCCTTTTTTGTTTATCCTTTAAATCACATGCAGGAGTTATAGCCTTCATTTTGCCAAAGAGCATGTCTTTGGAAAAAAAATTAAATTTTAAGAAATTTGATAAAGTTTAAACTTTGTTTTCCTGAGGAGAAAAGTGCTGCACAATAATTAGCAACAAAGTGACTCATGAAAGGTACAGTTTATTTTGCATTTTGTTTGGTTTACAGAGCTGGCAAAACTCATGGAATAATGAAGTGGTGACACACACCATTCAAAATCAATCAAAACAACTGATGCCTGGAAGCCTTCGAAAGTTCAGGCTGGGAAACGAACTGATTCCCAAAACCATTTGCCTAATGCCAGACAAACCTTGTAAGAAATTAAATCAGTTTGTGAAAGGGAAGAGATTATGGTGCCACTGAATACATAAATAAAATTCCTCTAGCTGAAATACTCTCAGTTTTCGTCATGACATTTTGTGTTAATACACACAGAGATGAAATTATTCAAAGACATATGACATTGTCGTAAAAATCTAAAGAAGTTTCTTTAGACTTTTTTAGACAAAGGAAATATCAGAGAGATTAGACCTGTTTCCTGCTTACATAGATACATAACGTGAGACTGCAGAAAAACATACTTAACCTTCTGGAAGAGGTAACTAAGATTTGTCTTATATTACAGTAGTTAGGGAATTCTAATGAATTTGAGAACAATTGGATTAAAAGTATTTTAAAAATGTGTAACCAATGGAACTGTAGGCCATAATGTTAAGAGCATAAACCCCTTAAGCTGTAAAATGGAAGTCAGCTCCTTGGTGGCAGGAGCCTGGGGAAAGTTCTCAATGGGTTCTGTGTCTCCGGCTGCCCATCGTGTTTTTGTCAGATGCACCCAAAGCTGGCTGTTGTCAGAGACAAGAAGAGGTGTCGCTGGTCTGATGTGGGATGAGAAAATCTATGCTCCACTGTTTTCTTAAGAGGAAGAAAGAGTCCATTAAGACACAGGAATCTGCTCTTGAATCACTCTTCACTGGAATGAACTTTTAAGCCCTCCAGTAGCTGTTCCAAAGGCGGGAGCTCTCCACTTAATGGGAAACAGGTCTCAGAAAATACAGCCAGATAAAGCAAAGGAGGAACAGAATCTCTGAGATGAGCTGAACAGATAGTGGGATCCAGTTAACTTGTTGCTTTTAATACTTTCAATAAGGAATGCTGGGATAAATTAAGTACGAAATGGAAATTCAGATTTCAAAATACATGCGTGATCCAAAGGGCTTTGGGGTGTCTAAAATTGCTATTTTCATAGGAATTACCAAAAAGGAAGAAATTCTAAATTATAAAACCACGCTATCATGTGTTTAAGACTTCTCAGGTTTTATTGCCTCGTAAGGTATGAGATGCCTTCATATTCTTAGCATTGCTTCTTGTGAATAACAATAATAATAAAAATAAGAATTATTTTATTATTATTATCATTGTAATTAATTTTTTTTTCAGATGGACAATGAAGTTATTTTTAAAACAAAACTATGAATAGAGCTGTTTCCCCACAATCCACAGCATGGAAAGAAGAATAATCTCTGACTCACTCTTCTTTCCCTCTCTCTCTTTCACGACTAAATTGTTTGGCTTGCAGTTCATCCTTTCCTATTAAAATAAACTTTTAGGGTTTCTCAAGCACTGCTGTCTGCTGTAGATTCTGATCCCAAAATCAATGGAAGCCAAAGCAAAGAATTGAATCGACCTCTGTGAGCTTTGGACTGTCTGTATAACATACAGTCAGTTTTTCTTTCTTTTGCACAGGCCCACAACCCCTTTGCTACCATGTGGAGGTTATTAATGTGGAAATACTTTGCAAAGAAAAATAGCAGAGAATTTAGAAGGTCTTGCATTAGAACCCAATTCAAAGAAAAAAGGAAAAAGAAAGAAAAAATACTGCACAGGTTATTATAGCAGTTGCTTTCTGTATTGTTACATTTAGTGACTGGACGTGTAACAGCCTAATGTACATGAGAACAAGTTTGCTACCTATTTTCTTCTCTTACAGAACTACATTTAGAGCATTGGAAATACTGAAATTCTGAGAAGATATGATTGTTATGTAAATATCTCACATGGATATTGTGTGTTGTAGTTTTTTAACTGCATTGTAATTTCCTTGACCTTTTTCAGGAGAGAAGGTCAAACTAAAAATGAAAACTGAGGAATAGACAGAAAGCTCCAAATGTAGTACAAGCCCCCTAATTTTGGCAAGCTTTCCAGCACAACACGCAAGGGATTGATCCCAGCCAGAAGAACACTTTGGCAAAGAGAAATCTCTAATAGCAGACGCATCTGCTGCAAAATTTTGGCTGTTGTTAAGCCAGAGAGACCTGGTGAAGGACCAAGTAAGTTTAATGTCTACTGAAATACATATATTTCTGAGCTGGTTTGGGAACTGGGGTATTTCACTGTCAAACTGATGATCTAACAGTGAGGGTGTACAGGAGAGAGATATTTCCAGTATTACTGTAAGTTAATGAACACTGTAATATAATTATTAATAAAAAAACCTGCTGTGATGACTTGGGAAGGAATGTGGTCTTAGTTACCAAAATACCCTGAGGTCACTGTATTATTCAATACTCATGTGGAAAAAAATATCCAAAATTCTACAATTGCATATTTTGCAACAGCTACATGTGCTACATAATTTCTTTGCAATGCTTATTTTGCTCTGGAGGGAAAGTCTACATAAGACTTTATGCTTCTCCAGTTTCCTGCACCTAAGAAATCAAGCACTTGCCAAATATTTATGAACTGTGCTTCCTAGCCTCAAAATCCATAGTAGGAGGCAGTGTTGTTGTCTCTGTTTTTCGTGGCAGATAAAGTGAAATATTCATGATTATCCATAAGAACATAATTTTCGGGAAGAACTTAGCCTTTTTAGTGCATGAGTCATCTTTTTGTTAAATGTGCTGCACATAAAATGAAAGAGTTTTAAATTATCTTCTGTCTGGGGGTCTTACAGGGGTTTAAATCATAATAGCTGGTGAAGAAAGCTGTAGCAGAAACAGAAATGTAGGACTTGGGATTTTCACCATCCAGCACTTCCTTGAACAAGATGACACATTTTCAGTTTTCTGATTGGTTAGTCAGACCTGTTTATTTTTTTAAATATAAAAGTACCGTTCTTTCTTGGAATGTATTTTGAGGCTGTCCAGTAGCATTTATTGCAGAAGATGCAGACGTTCCCTTTTAAAACTACTGTTCATGACTTTGCTGGAAATAGCTCAGTATGGGGTTGTTCTGTGAGTCAAAGTATGGACCTTTGTGCAAGTTCTGATTACACTTGGGCCATTCTCATTAGTGAATTTAAAAATGCTGGGGTGCTTGGACCTTTTTGCTTAGGTGTCCAGTGTCAGACAGACTTGTAAAAAGATGCAGTTGACCCAGGTTTCATTAGCAGAATAAAAAAGAAGCTTACCCAGGTGCCCTGCTGGGAAGGGCAGAGCTAGTGCAGAAGGCCACTCTGCAGTTGCTGCCTATGATTTCTTGGCCAGTTTTTCCAGTAAACATTGGAAAACATTTTTGGAGTTGTTTCATTGCTCAGTAGGTTTCTTTCACTAATGAGGGAGTCTTAATAGGCAGGAAATCTAGAAAAATAAATAAGCCATGTCCTACAGCATTCAGTCAAGGTGAAGGGACCTCTAGCCATGAGAAAGAAGGACCTTCTTTTGCCTGGCTTTGTATCCTGGACCTTAGCTATTTCTAGGGGATTTTATTCCACTGGTGTTTGAAAGGAAATTGCTTTTTGCATGCTTGGGAGAGTCCTCTTGACCAAGTGTAGCTTTGTCAAGGTGCATTAAGTAAATAACTTACCAGGGTGTAATTATGGGCTTTTGAAAATTAAGGCAAAGTTCAAGTAGTGTTATCCTGTTGGTGGGGAATGGAAGGCCTGAAGAGAGGTGATCAGAGGGCACAGCTGCTTTGGTCAAATACATTTTATTCCTGTGGGATTACACACCTAAGTATTCTGGAGAAAACTTTTTTCATGAAAAAATAGTTAAGTAGTTGCACCAGTCTGATGTCACTGACATATTTTTGGCTCTATGACCACAATTTAATATTTTTCCCCATCCCCAGGTACTGAGACTTTAATTCAGTTGCAGTTAGATCCACCATAGCCTGCTCACCTTAAATTTGAAGGAAATGCTGGGAGATCAGAAAATTTAATTTCTACTACCTCCATAATTAAAATGACTGTAATAGTCCCTTTAAGATCCTGTACATGCCATAAGTCTCTAAGTTTCTAACACATTGTTTAAAAGAGAAGCTTTGAAACATGATCCTTGCTTTGTAGCAATCACTATAATCATGCTCTGGAAATATAAAAAAGTGCACCTGGCCATTACCTTTGACCATCCCCTAAAGGGGTTCTACAGATAGAACTACAGGACTTCCCTCTCTCACACTCAGCAACTAGCTGAAGAAGAAGATTCATGAGCACTCCAACGTTTGTTACAGTATAAGCTGTATTTGCACATCACACACCTTTTTGCCAAGTGGGAGTATACAATTTTGATGTCCTATTTCTGCAGCCATCAAGGATTTCACAGAGACCTCTACCTGCCACGTGTTGGCTCTACTTGCTCAGATCTTCTGGAACCGTTGCAGGGTCAAAGGCTCCTGTCTGAAAGAGCACTTCTGAACTCTTACATCTGATGTAAGAGTTTGTTCATGCATTTGGTAGTAAGAGTTTTTCTACAGTGTCTTGTAGGCTATTTATAAAAACACCAGCGTCTTTTACTGAGATGTCATTAATGTTGCAATAAAAGCAGTGTATATGCTCAAGTGACTCATAGCTGTTTATTGACAGTTTTCTGTGCAGTTTTCCAAAAGAAGGTGGCTGGAATGCTGCTGGAGCTGCTGCAGTCTACTACCTGGTGAGTAGGGAGTTTCAGAGAAACAACATCCTTCACTGCCAAGACTAGTAGAAGCGGTATTTTAGTGTAAGTAAAAAGAGCTGGGCCTGAGCAGTTCCTCTGGGATATTTCATCAACACAGTGTTCACCTGACAGAAACAGGGCAGACGTACTTAATGAGGATCTTCAGGAGGTGCTGGACCTGTGCCTGTCAGGAGGATTAAGTAAAAAAAAATAATTTCGGCAAACTGCTGACCTGTGCTTTGGCAGAGGCTCATTACGAATTTGAAACAGCAGAGGAAGGACCCAGCAGCCCTTTCAAGCACTGGGGAAAAGAACCACAAGCAGAAAACTCTTGCATTTTATTTGGCCCTGAGCTTCCTGGAGGAGGCCATATCACAGAATGAGCAAGAGGAGGAGTTCATTCCCTCTGAAAGGAGAGAAATCACAACTCTTCATTCAGGGAAAGAAGGAGCTTTTATTTTACCTTGCTGAGAACAGCCAAGGAATCTAGTAATTATTCTGGCTAGGTTTATGTTAGAAGGACATTGTCAAATGCTTTATAAAACAGATTATAAAACTCTTCGGCACTTCAGCACTTTCTCCTAAATGCATGAAAATCATTCTTCCATTACCAGTTACAGCCTTCACTATTTGGCAGCAATCTGTCCCCCCTTTCCATTTTAATTTATATTTAAAAAATACCATTACACATACATTACACATTGAATCTGTCCTTCAGTGGCTTGTAAGTTCACCTCTCTCTATCTGCTCCACAGAGAACCAAGATTCAGGATGCAGTAATTATATGAAGAGAGGAAAAAAGTGGTAAAGGGAAAGAAGACTAAAATATTGGAATTGCATCTGTTTGAACACTCCTTTGGCTGCGATCATCATTACTAAGTCTGACATGATGCAGGAAAGATTGTTACTTAAAATATGTGCTTTACACCTCTGAAGGATGGGTTGTTAGAATCATTTATGAACAACAACTTCATCTACAGGGACTAATGGGAGGGAGAGGGCTGACAACAGGGCCACGTGATGATTAGGAAGCAACTGGAAATGTGGGGGAGTTTGTCTCCCATGATGAGGAGCATGTTCTGTGACAACCTCCATGTGTTTGTGTGTGTGTGTAACAGAGTGGATTGAAAAGGAGAGATGCAGCTTCCCAGGCCTCTTCTAGTAAATCTGTCACCACTAAGTGAATTGAAAATGAACTTCTGGTGAAGGGGCAGATCCAGAGGACAGTTATCCCTCTGTTCCCAAAGCCCTTCACCCCCTTTTTGTCCTGACATGCTACGTTAGGATATAAAAGTTTCCCAGCATAGGGATCGATTCCATGCTTCTGTTTGCTGTTGTAAATTCAGTTCTTGTATTCTTTCCACCCCTGTCATGGTTCCAGGGAACCTGAACTAATTGCCCTCTTTGATCTGCATTAATGGCATCCTTTGATACATTGGATTTCAAGCCTTTACCTCTCCCAGAGTAGAAAAGCCTGATTATCTTAGTATTTGAGTCAGTCTTGGTTTTCTGGGTCTGCACAGCAGTTCCTGGGGCTCCTGAGCTGGTGGCAGCTTTCTTCAGGTGAGGTGTTCTTTAGGTACTGCCACCTGCACACACACAGGGCGGGAAAGAGCTGGCTAAGGAGTAGCTTTCAAACAGCAACAAAAAAAAGATACTGAGCTCATTTTGGAGGACAAGCAGAATGTGAGCCAATAGTGTTGCAAAAGGCACTTTAGGAGGCATATTGTCTGCATGCCACATTAAGTGATCCTTCAAATTTTCTTGAGGCTCTTGACGCCTCAGCTAGAGCACTAAGTATTATCTGGGGTACTGCAATTAAGAAAGGATATGAAACAGTTGGTCAGTGATCAGAGAAGAACACTGGTGATGATGAGATTGTGGATAAAAACAGAGCTTCATGAGGGTGGCTGATCATGGATGGCTTAGCCTAGAAAGCAAGAAAGCCAAGGGGAGAGTTGTAACAGTTTTCTATGCATCAATTGAATACAGAAAGGAATAAAAAAATCTTTTTATGTGCCTCCAAGAAGAAATAGCAGGTCTGTATTGGAGAAAGTGAAGTTAACTGAGATAAGAACAATTTTTTTTTTTTTTTTTTTGCCAAATGTCATAGGTCTGTGGAATAATTTATACAGTAAGTATATAAAGTCATTCCCAATAAAAGTATGCATAAACAAACATGTTAAACAGATGCTGATGAGAATCCCATTATTTACAGATGATGGAGTAAATTACATACCAAATTCCCTTCTGTTTGTATTTCCTAAATATCTTTGTTTATTTTTCAGCTTAGCTGTAAGAAGAAAGCACACTAATATGCAGGGCCTTTCAAAAAGTCCATATATATGTATTTCACATTACTGTCAGCCCATGCTGTGTTAGAAAGGAAGGTACGCCCTAATTCCTCAGACTTCTGCGATGTGGATCATCGTGTACCTATCTGAATGCCTTCCTCTTGGAAAGGGAGACTTTTTCTCTGGCCTGGGTCATTAGTTCTCCAAGTTCTTACATTTTTAATGAGCTTGGTAGACTGAGTGAAAAGTCACCTTGAGCTATGGCTCTCTCAGGATTTTCTTGGAACCAGCAAGTTTTCCCTGGTAACTGTCTTCTCCTCATCTTGTGATGAATTGCAAGGTCTGCTAGAAAACTCACAGGAAAGGAAGACAATGCTTCTTTCCTCTATTTTTTCCTTGATTATTTACATATAAGCTGGACAGGAAGTCTCCTACTCACCAAAACAACATGTTCTGCACATAAATTAAAGAACATAACCACATCTGCCACTACAGATCTTTGAAATGTAAAGATTTTTGAATGTTACTACACAACCCAGACCCTGTTACATCTGACAGAAACTGCAGGCAGAAAAATTTAATTTCTACCTTATTTCCTCTCTCCTGATATGCCCAGTTTAATTGAATAAAAACTACCCTGAAAGAAAGGAAGCTATGAGGCAATTTTTTTCTTCTCACAAAATAATTTCTCAATTTAGCTTTTAAAAATGTGACAATATAAATAAATAAATATGACATTTATTCATATTAGTTTAATCTATAGAAAATAAGTGGATTAGAGGGTTACTGTCAGGTCAGTTCAGGCTTACTGTTTAGCTTTTGTAGTAAAACTAAATGTGACAGGTGTAACCAACCTATTGTAAGTTGAATCATTGTGATATCTCTATTTCTAATTGTAACATGTCTCCTTTAAGCCATAAAACCATGTTATGCAATTGAATTATATAGTGCACAATATTTCATAGAAATAGCTCTTGTAAATTACCTTCATTTCAACATTTAACTTGTAAAGCAAAAGTAATCAAAGAAGTTACAGAAAGTTATATTTCAAAATACTTTGTAAGGTTATACTCACCCATAAGACAAATACAGTTGATAGTTTTATTGAAATATGCATTGACTTTTGAATCCATTTTCTGCAAATCAGCCCATCCAGAGGACTGATGTCAGCCAGGTCCACAAAGGAGCTCCCATGTAGTCAGTGGGAAAAACAGGATATGTGCTGTATTGCCATTTGAAGTCTCCATTTGATAGACATACAGGTCAGAAACATTCTGCAACATTTATTTCAACTCTCTTCAGTAAAATGCTTGTAATTTTTTTCCATTTTGGGAAGACTAAGATATGTTTTCATAATAAAACCTCTCAGCCTATAAACCACCAGCTACTTGAATTCAAAAAAGCAACAAATACTTTGTCAAAATCAGGTATTAAAAGCTATTGGAAATTCATGTCCATGCATTTGTCTATAACAGAAGATAATAATTAAACTTATGTACTACAGAGAAGTGAAATGACATGGAAGACCTCCAAAATTCAAAATAAATTTTTGACACGTTCTGTGACCTTTTCAGATATCCCAGTTACAGTATTTCAAGGAGTATTTATAGAAGAGACTCTAGAAAGAAAATATTGCCTCTTAAGAAACTAGTAATTCACACTCTGCAAGCACAAATGAAATCTATGCAGGTATTCTGATAGAAGTCTCTGTACACTCTCTGGAAGCCATAGTTACTGTGAGGATGCAAAATGTGTATGTGTTTGCTAAAGCATGCATATATTTGACAATCAGAGAAGAGGAGTCTTACACGTACAAATTCTGATCCTGAAGTGTTTATTTATAGTGTTTACCACAACTTCTTTCGGTAGGACAACTCACATATGTAGTATTTCCAGGATGATAATTGCATGATGTATATTGCATAAGCCAGTCTGACAGGACACTAGTTTCACATTTGATCACTGAAATCCAGCTCTGGCCTTGCACAGGGCACCCCAAGACTCACACCATGTGCCTGAGAGCATTGTCCAAATGTGTCTTAAGGTCTATCGGGCTGGTGCTGTGACCACTTCCCTGGATAGCCCTTTCCAGTGCCCAGCCACCCTCTCAATAAAGAACCTTTTATTAGTATCCAACCTAAATCCCTCCTGACACAATTTCATACCATTCTTTTGGGTCCTGTCACTGTCACCACAGAGAAGAGATCAGTTCTGCCCCTCTTCTTCCCCTCACAAGGCAGTTGTAGACTGCAGTGATGTCATCCAGAGGGAGCTTGACAAGCTTGAGGAGTGGGCCTGTGCAAACCCCATGAAGTTCAACAAGGCTGGTGTAAGGTCCTGCGTGTGGGGCAATCACCAGTATCAGGCTGAGGGATGAATGAATTGAAACCACCCTGCAGAGAAGGACTTGGACATACTGGTGGGCAAAAAAACACTTACAGGAATCAGCAATATGCACTTGCAGTGCAGAAATCCAACTTTATCCTGGGCTGCATCAAGAGTAGTGTGGCCAGCGGGATGAGAGAGGTGATTCTGTCCCTCTACTCCACTCTTATAAAATCCCATCTGAAGTACTGTGTCCAGCTCTGGGGACCTCAGCACAGGAAATATGCGGATCTGTTGGGTCCAGAGAGTGACCATGAAGATGATCAGAGGCCTGGAGTACTCTCCTACAGAAACGGGCTAAGAGAGTTTGGCTTGTTCAAGGGACAGTGGTTTTAAACTGACAGAGGGTAGATTTCAATTGGATGTAAAGGAAAACTTTTTTTTTCCAATGAGTGTGGTGAGGCACTGAAATGGACTTCCTAGAGAACTTGTGGATATCCAATTCCTGGGAGTGCTTAAGGCCAGGTTGGATGAGGTCCTGAGCAACTCGGTCTAGTGAAAGATGTTCCTGCCCATGAGAGGGGTGCTGGGCTAGTGGATCTTTAAATATCTTCTTTAAAGGGTATCGCAATCCAAACTGTTCTGTTGTTCTATGGCTCTATGATGTTATTATTCTACATACTTATAGCCCTTATTTTCAAACATATTCATTAGCTTAAACTCTCCATTTGAAACTTGTGTCATTTTACAAAGCACTTCTCAGAGACTGGGGAAGAACCTCAGATGCCTCTCTTGTGTATATTTAGGTGGCATGTACCCTAAATCTTACTGAGGAAAAGTAGAAAATGTCCAAATGGAGCAAAAAGTTATGGGTAAAAGACAGGGAAAAGGACAGGAATAAAATACGCTCATTCTTGTCATAGGAATAATTAAATACCCCATTTGCTCTTGCCTTATCTGAGTAATTTAATGATAGGACTTTATGCTTACAGATTTGCTTCTTAGGATCACCTCAAAGATTATGAATAGAAAAACAAAGAAGAAATTTTAATTGTGTACTTTTGATATTCAGAGAAATACTGGGATGGTTTTGTTGGTCATAAGCCAATTTTATCAATTCAAGTAGTATATGAAACAAACAATGCAATTCAGTCATCACCACTCACACTGAAAAGTAGGATACGATCTCCCAGCTACCTACCCTGACTTTTGTAACATGTTTTAAATTTATACATGTAACTGAGGAAAATGAGCATGTACTCCAGAAAACAAAGTAAAATATTTCTCCAACTATAGTGATGCTCTTTATGTTTTATTCACAGGTAAAATAAATTGAGTCATCTAGGAAAAGAATCCAAACTTACTATCTTTTCTGTTGTTTGCATAGCAAGAGTAGAGGAAGAAGTAACTCCTGAAATAATTTTTTGTAGTAAGATTGTTAGCAGAGCAGTGTTGGCTGGTAAGGTCTCATTATTCAGATGCTATCACATGGTTTTCTTGTTTGTTCACTTTTGAAGCACATACAGAAAGTGAGCTCTGCTGCACAGAAAAGGTTCTTGTCAAGAGAAAGTACCCAGGGCTGCTCCTCCTTTTGTGAATTATAGTGGCTTTGTTCTTACTGAATCCAGTGGAACAGACTGTCTGAAAAAAACCCAAACTTTTCACACTTTACCAGGTTTAAACCCATGACCTTTAGCATAATTTTTCTTGCTACTCAGCTCCTGCATGAGGTATCTTTTATTCTGTGTGAGACAGCACTCTCACTGCAGGTTTGGGGTTGCAATCCAATCTGTGAAGTGTTTGTCTGAAAAAAAAAACCAAACCAACGTGGCTTCTTCTGCTGCTGAAAATAGGAAAACTACTGAAAAAATCCCTGGCATTCAATTGTAAGCAGAATAGGTTTTCTAAATCTTTAGCTGCATCATTGCATCTCATCCCTTTATTGGTAACAAGACTTGTGTCAAAAATAATATCCCCTTCATTAAGCCAAACTGATACTGTCCAGTGCCTTCAAAGAGCAAAAATATTGTCAAATAGAATAGATTTCTGAGGATGAGCTGGTGGGAAATCATGAACCACTTTTAAACTAATTTTGCACATTGAACTTCTTGAAGTACTGAAAGCTAATTGAAATCTTGCACAAACTTAGAAATCACAGGAGTAGCTTCTCCCAGTAAACTGTAGTGCAGACTGCAGCCTCTGGCTCGTGTGTAAATATTCTCCATTTTGGTTGGTGGTCTGTTTCTAATGCTTGCATTTTATTTTTAGTAACACCAAAACAATGAAGCTGTTAACTGATTCTGTCTTACACCTTTTCCAGTGGGTCAGGTTATATTTCCTTTTCTATGCATCAATACCTCTTCTCTTTTACTGAACGCAGAACTTGTAGGGCCCTTAGATCATGTCTCCCTTCTCTACTGGAAAACATTATAGGAGGCGCCTAAGCTATTTCAGGTACTAAAAATAACTTTCTGTTAAGGTGGTGCTGTGTCCCAGAAAATTGCTTTGAGTACATGGCAGCTGGCATAGCTCTGCTCTGTCTGATCCTGTAGCAATATCTCTCTTCTGCTGGTGTGATCAGTAGATATGGTTTGGCACTGCCTTAAACATCTGTGGGACACTGTGTAGAAAACCTTAAATTTGATTATTTAGCAGTCTCCCTCTATGTCTTAAATTTCTAAAACTTGCTTAGGCCTGTGTGATGGAGGTAGTAAAAATTAAATTAAAGATGGGTTGAATATTAGGAACTCTTCTGATGAGCCTCTCCTTTTTTCTTCTGATTTTAATGTCAAACAGTTGGCAGGAAAATCTTTAGACTTTCAAAGGTGATGAACAGGTCTCTCTAAAATTGAATTTTTGTTGAGTTCTTCATCTATATAATGAAAAAAACCAACTTGAAATTGTCGAGAGAGAAAAAGAGGAAAGCAGGAAAACAGGTAAGAAAAGAGGGGAGAAAACCATTTATCCAAGAATTAGCAAATTGTTCTGTGATCATAAAATCAGTGTCTTGTAGCTCAGTTAAACTAAATTTCATAACACAGATCAAGCAGATGGAGAAGCAGAATCTCAGCTGCCCCCATTGCAGGTGGGTCCTGTCACAGCAGGGCTGCTTGCTGGTCTAGGAACTGTATCTTCTCCTCTTTGCTGTTGAGCAGTCATTCCAGTCTGGGTGAATTTGGTTCATACAATGTTGCACAAATTGATTCTGACACATCTCTGATTTTGAAGAAAATTGCCTTTTATTTGCTTTTGTGGTCAACAGTACACACATTTCTCTAAACAGCAGCTCCTGTGAAAACTACTAATCCCGCTTCACCAGCCAGCCAGGGTAAAAGCATCTGTCAGTGATGGAAGAAAGTTATTGAGATGTCAACAGGGATTCAACAAAAATGGAGAAAATGATGAAATTGTGGCTGAAATCCAACCTATGGAAAACTAATTACATGTGAAACCATTACATAAGGCATATGTTTCTGTTCATTTCCTTTGTGTACCAGGTCAGCTTGACTTGATTGTAATATTATGAGAAGGATTTTATCATCTGCAACACTCGGATGACTGACTCACTGTAGGGCTGAGATTAGAAAGTGGTTTTGTAACAGTTCAGTAAAAGTAATCTGTGTTATTGCTCACCAGAGAATGCTGTAGTTTTAAGAAAAATGCAAAGTTCAGACGTCAAAGTTCCACGAGGGCGGAAGAACAATCTGTTGTGGTCTGATCCCAATTGCCTTTAGCTTGGGAAGGGTTATGGAAAAGTGTAAAGTAGTCTACCTACTGAAAGCAAGACAATTACACGTCTGAAATATTTGTAGACCACACCACTTTTGCCTTTTCTACAAATATCCACATCTGTGCTCTCTGTTTGGGAGGTACAGATGTACAGAGTAATTAATACAAGCCCCAGACAGTAGGAAACACCCCTTGATCTTTATTGGAAACACCAAGTTCAGCAGCATGGGTATAGGCAAGAATGGCTTCTAGAGCAAAACAAGGAACCCTCCTTCAGCTGCCTTCTCCAGCAAGCATTTCCTGTCCATGAATTTCTTTCAAGAAAGAACTTTCATCTAGTAAAATTCTTTTGACAAGATGTCAAGACAGGAGAAAGAAATAAAAAACTGAGTTAAGGAAAAATATTAATGGAATGAATATTAATTCTTATCCAGAAATTTCATCTATTCCAAAACCACAGTACAAACATTTGATTAAGCACAAATATGGTGACTACAAGATGGAAATGTAATGGCATATCTGTTAAGTTAGATAATTCATTCCACAGATCATAGTCAGTTTCAGGACTAAATAATATATTCTGAAGAGCCTAATATAAGCTTGATTTATGCAGTCAAAATAGCCAGAGGACATACAAAGGGAGGAAAGGCATGTGAACCTATGTGTACATATTGGTGGGTTTGTGTCTGCTTACTTTATTGTTATTAGCAAGTCAGGTGCACAGGCAGAGTATTTGTCTTGCTGTGGAGTGCCTGGCTTCAAGATATGAAACCTTAAAANATATATATATATAATTATAGGATAAAGTTTTAAGCTTGACAGTTTATACGGAATATACTTTTTATACTTCATGATTTTTCCAAAGTAATTACCTGTCTTCTTTTGTACTTTTCTTGACTAATTTGCTAGATAACATCTCTTTACTTTTATAAGGCCTCCCCACATTGCAGCTGCAACTTAACCTACTGAAGTACCTCCCCAAATCTTAAAAAAATAAAAGCACTCACTAGCACTAATTAATTCATATATGAATTCTCCAGATTCCAACACCACCTCTTTCATCGCAATAGCATCTGGCATAAAATTCTTCTGTACAAAAAAGAGACCTTACCTCAGTGTCTTTAAAGCAACTGCTTTTTAATTATAGGGACAATAGACCAGTTTCCTAACTGAACCAATTTCCAGCAGGTATGCATTCCCAAGATGGCTATTATGATTTTCACCCTTGCAATGTTCTTTCAGTACTGTTCTTGTAAGCAGAGAACTTGATCTGGAACAATATTGGATGTTAAGTATCTCACTTGGTCACTTACTGCCTGGCTACTTCAGAGAAGCAGAAAATCCATACCTTGGTCCCAGATCATTATTGATTACCTCCCTTAGACATAAATGAAGGAGAGATTCACTATCCTTCTGAAATGCATGACGGTTTAGATGGTTTGAGAGACAGAACAGTTTTCGTACTGTCTCTGCAACTCTCTGAAGTCATGCAAAAATATGTCCTTTCTCTGAAATGAGGTATAAATAAGATAAAAATTTTATGGCAAAGGTTTTGTGGTAAAGCAATTTACTATCCTATAAAAGAGCACGGAAGTGGGGTGTCTGCTGCTAATGGTAAATTACTAGTGTGATACTTTTTAAATGCACTATTATTCTATGATTATTCTAGTCAAGCATAATTAAAAGCTCATCAGTGATCTAGTGAAAAAATATGTATATCGTATGAAGAATCTAAACCAAATATTTAAGAACAGCTACTGCTGGGGAGTTTTGGTTTTGTTATGCTATTCATGCCATTCATGACAGTTTGTTTTCTATCTCATTGATACTTGAGTATTCTGTATTTAACCACGTTATTTGGAACACTGTGCTTACTTGAAACAAATAGTGCAATTTAACTTTGTCTATATTGCTTCCAAATTGGAAATATTCCTGTTCACGTACAACCGTGCACTGTGGTTCTTAAAGTTTCCAACTGATTAAGAGTAGATTCAACAGGAATTTTCATGACATATGGAACTCTCATAAACCTAAGGGTTCTGGTGGACAACAAGCTGTCCGTGGCCAACAGTGCCATTGTGGCCAAGAAGGCCAATGGGATCCTGGGGGGCATCAGGAAGAGCATTGCCAGCAGGTCAGGGGAGGTGATCCTGCCCCTCTGCTCAGCCCTGGTGAGGCACATCTGGAGTGCTGTGTCCAGTTCTGGGCTCCTCAGGACAAGAGCGATGCAGAGCTCCTGGAGTTGGTCCAGTGTAGGGCAACAAAGATGATTCAGAGACTACAGGATCTCTCTTATGAGAAAGGCTGAGGGAACTGGGCCTGTTCAGCCTCAAGAAGAGACAACTGAGAGGGGACCTGATCCATAAAGAAGAATCAGTATAGAAGTATTTGAAGGAAGGGTGTCAAGAGAATGGAACCAGGTTCTTCTTAGCAGTGCCAGGCAAGACAAACTGCAACGGGCAGAAACTGAGGCACAGGGAGCTCCACCACGAGGAAGAACTTCTTTACAGTATGGGTGACCATGTACTGGAGCAGGTTGTCCAGAGAGATTGTGGAGTCTCCCTCACTAAAGATATTGAAGAATCGTCTGAGCATAATTCTGTGCCATCTGCTCTGGGATGACCCTGCTTGAGAAGGGAGGTTGGACCAGATGACCACTATGATTCCTCGCAACCTTACTCATTCTGTGACTCTGTGATTCTGTACACAGATTACGGCAGGTAAGGAACTAGCATGTACACTCTCTGTGCCGTGATACTGAATTTATGAGATGTGTACAGGTGCCTGAGCATCAACATTACAGTCTATTAAAATGAAATCTTATTATCTGTAGTTGTTCAAGTGAACTTCCATGGAGCACACTGTGAAATTAAATTACTTGCATTTACTATTTAATTCAATCTGGATAAAAGTTTAGATAGAAAAAGGGAATAAATGCAAATAAAACAAAGAAATGTTGCAAAACATTCCATTCAGTTGAGAAAAGGTTATCCCACAATTTAGATGGAAATTAATAATTTGTTCCAACACTGAGGAGAGCCTAGTGTTTCATTAACCACTGATTTGTGGTGATCTAATTTGGGAATTTTATTTTCTAACCCAGATGTTTCCTTTATTACACATCTCTACTTTGTTATGGACATGAAAGAGGAGATGGGAAGGTGATGTTCTATCTCCAACACATGTTCAGAATTTGGTCTCTCTTGTTTGTCCATTGGTTACAATTTTCTGGTCATCAGATCTATTGTATATTTTACTAGGTTTCCCCTTCTCTTCTTGTCTCCTTCATCTTCCCACCAAAAGTAAAACCCACTAAGCAAGACTCTGCTCAAACCCCAACAAGTCTATATGCACGTTGAAGTTAACAACAAACTCACGTACACAAATATTTGGTAAGAGTTTGTTTCACTGTAACATAATAAAAAAAGTGAGAAAAGGATAACTTAAGATTTTAAAAAGCTGGAGATTAAAATGATCTAGTAGGTAAAGTTAATTCTAGGAGGGGTTTTTTAAGTGTGTAGTGACTACAGACTTATGCTAGATCAGCAGTTCTCCAGCATATTACGTGCTGAGGTCTGGGTTCAGCTCATCCACGTGTAGGTACCTATTTGAATGGCAGGTGTTAGGAGCCAAATCACCCCTTGCTGTCTCTCTCATAAAGAGAGGATTAATGCAGGTGATATGACTCAGACAAGACTTGGTAGGAAGGAACTCCTGCACTGACTGTAAAGGAAGAATGGTGCTTTAGGGTCTAGCCAGCTGAGTGAATCTCATCAGAAAACCCTTTTCAGAAAAGTTTGGAAAGCTAAAGGCTGCTAACAGCACCTTTCAGCTCTCCTGTCTAGTCTCATTACATTGTGGAAATTTGGCTTAGGTAAACCATGGAAGATCATAGCATGTGGAGTCTTACATATGAGCATTTGTACTGGCTAGTATTTGAAATGCAAAGCCATATCCTAGGAAGAATGAGAGAAACTAAGATTTCCTGCTTTTATTTTAAAGGAGAAAAATCTGGCCTCTTGAATGAAGAAAATCCATCAATTCTTCTGTCCTTGCAAGGCAGAGCAGAGTGAAATAAAAACAAAAGTCAAACAATCCATAGCAGCCTTAAAAACATTAGAGAATTAATTTTATTTTTTTTTCCAAATAGTAGTTTCAAAATACCTATAAGGTTTCATTTCTGTATTAGAACAAAAATTTTTGAAAATTCCCCTCATACCTGGTTTCCAGTGGATTAAAATGTCTGGCAGAAAGAGACTGAGAGAGAAAGACTTTTTTTCCCACAAAAATGAAGTTCTGAAAAGACTTGAATTTCACCTTTCAAAATTTTTATCAGAAATAGGACATTTCCCCTTTCATTTATGCACATATAACCTTTCAGCCGTTTGCTATAATGAAAAAAGCTGACAGAATGCTATGTGTTCCTGTTTTGGTTTGGTCTGTTTTGGTTTGATTTTTTAAGCCAGATTTACCACAGTGTAATAGGCTTAGTCTGGGAGCCGTGTGTAGACTGGATAGGCCTGATGTTGTGCATTAAACTAAATCTGCATTGACATTCCACTGTGCTACTGCCCATGTTACCTATTAAGTCTCTTAATGCACTTCTAAAGACCCCAGACTGAGGTTCTTAGATTGATCTGTGCAGCAAACATTGCAGACCAAGGTTTTTAGTGGTGGGAGAGAAGGGAAAGTTTAGACTGCACTTCTCACTGGTTTTACCTTTTATTCAGATGTACCAGAGTTCTGGTGATAGTAATTCTACTATGGATTTTGGTCTCCCTTGACCAAATTCAAACACTTTTAATGAAGAAATTTAACTTAAGGGTAGTTTTGTCCAATGACCTAATTAGAAAAATCAATTCATTAGTTTTGTTCATGTAATATATAACCTGTAGTTGTTTTAGCTCTATTTTTGAGACTATTATTAAAGAAGTGGATTTAATACGCCAGCAAAGAGGTCTATGATTCTATTGCTGCCCATTAAAGCACCTACACTGTCATGAGATTATGGGAATACCTGCACTGCTTTGTGGGCTTCTTATGCAGGTTAAGGATCCCCATCACTCTCTCAGGCATTTTTATTTGTAAAAGTGTTTTGTTGCAGATGCAGAGGCACTTTCAGTTAAAAACTATCTGAAGTTGAAAGCAAGGTACAATTCCTCACAGTAGTATAGATTTTTCAGCCTGAGAACATTGAGGCTGTTCAGATCGGGATACTTTGTTTTATTTTGCCACAGAACTAGAGGACTGCATTACTTTAAGAAATGATGTGATGATGGAAAAAATGACTAATTCTTAGGTGAATATTGTACTTACTTAACCATCTCTGTGAACTCTAGCAAGGCAGAAATTTGATGTCACTAAAAATGCTCCCTATGCTACTTTTAGGCCGTACATAACTGCTTTCAAGTCTTCTTTTCCAACAGAGAAAGACTGAATATAAACTGGAACAGCTTAAGTTTTACTTCCCTAGGGATTGTTGTCCTTGCTTGCAAGTGCAGTTCATGGGTCTGGGGTGAGTGCTAAGGACCAGGTTCTTAGGGGCATCTTGGACCCTAATATATTATTATTTCAAAAGCATTGCATTTGACTAAATCACTTGCTTTAACTCCCAAACAATGAACAATAATTAACTCCATTTTTTTTCACTTGAGGCCTATCTTTGCTTATATCAGTGAGAGTTTTTCTGTTATGTTTACAGACAGCTCAGTTCATCTTGCTATCAGCGTGGGGAAAGAGGTTCTTTTTTCCTATTTAATGCTGGATCATTTCTCTTCTTCCCTGTCTCTTACAGAAGAGTTGCTTATTCTGGTACAAAGAAGAAGACAGTTACGGCTGTAACTTCACATATTTTCAATCTGTCAGCTATTTTTTAGCCATATTTACTAATGACCAATATGTATTGTGTAGTTCTATAAGTTACATTAGTGGAATTTTACTTTTGCTTCCACTAGAGCAGCAATTTGGTTGCATTTTTAGTATTCTCTGTTTGTAATTACAGCCCTTCTTTATCTTATAGTTAAAATAAATATTTTAAAAACTCTCTTCTGGGGGACAAATTTACCCAGCACAGCTGAAAATCCAGATTCACATCAGTTTAGTTTTGGTACACAGTGAATGTTATAGGTCTTCTCTATGATCCATTTGCCTCATGTCACAGCCAAGTTTACTGCTGTTGCCATTACCATGTACACAGAGTAGATCCATTTAAGGGTCAGTGGACCACTGATGTTAAGACCAGGTCCAGGAGATTTGTGAAGAAGCTATGATCATAACACCACCTATTTAAAAGAATTCGGATAAAGAGCCATGTGAATAGGATCCTTGTGCATATTTGTATTTTATGTGTGTGGCTTTGTAATCTGTGGTTGAATCCTCCCTCTTGGTATAAGTGTGTTATTTCTTTTTAAATTTGTCTGAAAAGTGATAAAAATTTCTGTCTTGGCATGTAACGTGTTGCCATGCAGTGACACGTGCAAATTGTTACTTGATTAAAAAACCTACTTTGTTATTTTTTTCAGAGTGATCTGGTTAACATTTGTGATTTGATAACATAGAACATTTGCTTTGAAGACATTTTTATGAAAAAAAATAATGATCATACCTCTAGTCTAAAAGTTAGCACATGGGGTCAAAACTATACTGAATAATGGTCCTGATCAGGAGTTTGCTGTGGAGCTTTTCCTAGCAATGCCTTTACTATTCTTTAGAACAAGTCAGTGTGAGTATGTATACACAAGGAATGGAATTGGCTCAAGACACATAAACTGTTTAGAAACAAACAGTTGCTTTAAAGTTTTTGTATTGTTACTGCTAGTATTGGTCACAGTATTTCTACTTGCTTCAAAAAGCATAGTTTACACTTCTTGGACTATCGTATACCTATTTATCTTTCACATCTGATCTCTCATGTTGCTTACATAAGACATAAATAACTCTCCAATTTACCTTTCATTAAAAGAATAATTACTCACTTCTAAAGAATCTGGTTTAGACCAAATAACGTGGGAAGATGATTAATAAGAATAATAATTTATTGTTTCCCCCAAAGATAACATTTACATCAAAGTTAAATAAAATTATCGAGTTTGAATTGTATGTCATATGCTCCTTTTTATGTTGAGCTGTCTTTTTCTTTCTTGTGGAGGGGTTCCTGGATGAGTTTTAGTGTAGAAACCTAAACATGGGATCACCATGGTATTTCTGGCAGTACTTCCAGACAAATTGGAGCAAGGGATCCATAGACACCATCATCATCACTGGCTGTTAAGCTTCCAGGGTAGTTTTGCAGATGCAAATGCTTGGATAAAGTAACTCAGGATGCGTCCATTTTTCTCTGGTGTCAATGTTTAAGTATTGTGGAATGGTTCTCTACTCAGATTTAAAGTCTTTCCCTTCCTCTTAAACAGATAGAACTCTCTTATAGTTTAAAACTATTAACAAAATCTGTCAAATGATCTCTAATGATACTGGGGATGTGAAGAAAGTTGCTTCAACTAATTAAAAGAAGCTCAAGAACATTTTAGATGACCTACATTAACATCTTGTGCACGTCCTCTCTCTCTTTAAGCTTGGTCCCATGTAATTTAGCTTTAACACATCGGCAGGTATGCACTCATTAAATATAAATATCCTTCAAATATAGCTTCCCTTATGCCACACTGTCATCTCAGACACAGAAATTTTGTGGTTTCCTCATTTTCAATTTCAGAAGTGAAAATTATGATGCATGCAAATTTCTCAAGTAAATTCCAGGTCATGGACACTATCAAAAGTTAGCCTAACATCTAGGTGATCACTGATTTCCACTTCTTTGTTTTTGACAGAATAATATAAGTTTCGAGAGGAAAAGCCATGACATCTGGTTTGAAATAAAACTTTATAACCCACCTATTCCCCTGACAGAGTAGCTGGCAATAACCTGAGATGATCATCTGTGAATGAACCCTGTCATGTTCTCATGTTCATTACTCTGGACATCATATGTGAGTTCTGTGACAGCATGGAACCAATAGTTTTCAATAGTTTTGCTTTCTTTTTTT